>JAUZNC010045881.1:0-16425 GCA_034780395.1 Vannuccia rotundouncinata | reverse complement strand
AATTTGTAAGAAAATCAATAATTTGTGTTGCCATGTTTTTAATAATAAAAAGCGTATCGACTGTTTAGCGTGGCAATTCAATGTTTTGTTAAACTGTATTAAAAGTATCAATACTATCATTTAATTAAAATCCGATTTCTATGAATTAGTCAATTAAATATCCTGTAAAACTTCTAGACCATAATTTATGTGCGTGCTTTATCATAAAAGGATAATATTGCAAAATATTAATTAAATAAAACGGAAATCTGAAATCTAGACAACACTGCGCAGTAAATCATTGGCATATCGAAGTTATATATTGATTATTCCTAAGTTTTCGAATTTGTTTTTCCTCATTTAATTATAAATAAGATTAAATAACGATGTAGCTATTTTTCTATGGTGGAGAAAAATTAATGTCCAATTTTATACAAATTTGTATTAAATTTGGTTCATAGTGTTGGAAATATATCCATTATATCCACTATTAAGGGCAGAAATTGAAATATTTTGGACGAACACCGCCCGCAATAGTTATATTTCTCGTGGAAATATTTTATTGATATTTTTAGCTATGACAACATAGTTTAAAATTTTATTTAAATTTTATTGCCACCACCTACTATTACAAATCTCGAAGAAAATTCTGTCCTTGAACGATCACAAACGAGAAAAAAATCTCCACATTCAAAAAACGAAGAATATATCATATTGGACTATGCAATACTCTGCATCAATATGAAGGGAATACTGTACACCATACACTAAACATTGACGAATGCAGTGGGATTTTTATCTAAGCATCTATTACGCATAGAAATCGTTATAATATTTATCTAGATCGGCAACCTAAATTATAATGTTCGAAATAACAACGGACAAAATATCGAAATAGCGAAATCTTGTTCGGCCCAAAATTTTACAAATAGAGCTGTGAAGTAGACCAAATTGGTCAGTATATCTTTGCACAAGTTCTTTTAATTCTATACGTATTATGAGTGTTTATTGTCGTATACATGATTTCTGGAGAACTGTTTATTTAAGTCAATTTAATTTAATCAGTTTGCTATTGCTAAATATCCGTTTCTATATCGGACGCTGTCTTACGTATAGAGAGTAATTGTCAATCTAGATAAGTTAAATTACGATATAATTTATTTAACCTAACTTAAGAAATAATAGATAGGCGAAAACGGCAATTACTATGAAATCATCAGTTAAACGAAACGAAACGATTAAAAAATCTATAATTTTGATTACCTTGAAGATTGAAATTTTATTTCATAGGAAAATAGTCATTATCTGAGCATATTATCATATTGTTATAATATTTTATTAACTTGTAGGTATTACGCAATTATCACCTTGTTTTTGCAAAAAACGGATGGAACCAATTATCTGTAATTTTTGTTATCAACATCCACCTTAAATATTTAACATGTCCATATAGATGTGAATATTCTGTCTACAGATTTAAATTTGTTATTTTTTCTAAATTTATTGCATACACAATACAAAATTGTAAATTAAACCTGAAACCATTGTACATACAAGACATATGTTTCACTTTTTCACTTAGAAAAGTACGTGCAAGCATATATTTTACATTTAACTAAGTTCACCCATCCTTAAACAGCGACCCAATGTATAGCGAGACCTTCATATTTTATAGATCCATACACTAAAACTATATTTATCCGACTAGGGTGCAGTCAAAGAAAGTCAGCTACGAAAACGTCACCCCTGTGCTTTCACCATGCTATCATATAACAGTGCACTATATATAGTTTATGTATATTACATTATATTGCCTTGGAATGTCTATCAGGAAGCCTTACAATTCTGATCAACAGAATATATAGCTACGGTACATGCGTTTGTAATCTAGTGCTACGGTATTGTCGATGTAAAATTGATTTTTGGGATCATTATTATTATCCGGATCTCATGATTATAGTCATATACATGCCATTATATTATTTGAATAAAAAAAACAGTTGTATACTAACTATTTGGATAGGGGCTCTGAATCGGCCATTTACATGTTACCAAAGAATTCTGAATGCACATGTTGTGGATATCACTGAGCCTGATGGATTTAACAGACGTTTGCAAAGTGAATAATTTGATCAATATTAAGTGAATCACTATGTGGGATTGTGGTGCTATGTGTGTTATTATAAAGTTATACATTTAAAAATTGATTTTCGATTTTTAGGTTATCTTTTCAAATTCCAATTCAGTAAAATTGTTTGGATAGATATTGGATGGATTTTTGATTTCAAGTTTAAGCACTGTTTTTGATGAAATAATTATCTCTAGACAACAGTTTCATGTACTAATCACAAATCAGGAAATAATCAATAAAATAAATACTATTACTTCGAAGTTGATTAATTATTGCTAAAGTTCATTCATATGCTAAACCTGTTTGACTATAGTAACTATACTTCACATGTTCAAGACATTCTTTAATAATAATCTTTTAAGTCCATATATAATGTACCACCATTTACGAATGGATCAATAAAACGTAAAGAGTTATTTAAATCGATTGAGAAATATGGTTCATTGTTACGCATACTCCATATTATAAATTAATAAATAATATATTAAGGTTCGTCATTTTGAAGGAAAATAATAAAATTAATTTTTGTACACGAGTGTATATTTCCGTTATTATTTATTATTAATTCCATTCTTTACTTTTATGAAAAATAATATTTTACAAAAAAGCGCAAATGTTTAAAACGAAGCATATTTCATTTTGTGTATTATACAATACGAAAAAAACTATATACCACTTTATTCTAATACAATGGACGTTTTATTATAGAATATTTCCGCTTAGCTCATCTCGTTGCACGATTATATATTTTTTATTATTTAAGAATTTAATTTTGCGCCAGGAACTGAACCAGCATGACCTTGACAAATTCTGGAGCCCGCTGCTATTCATAGACAATATCCTCAACGAATCGAAGGATCAATACTGGATAGCAGCGCAGACCAACGAAAAAGCGGAAGTCACAATAGTCGAGAGGCGAAGGATTAAGGGAGTCTTTCTGGAAACTTTGGAGCTCAATGACTTTCCACTAGATGTACAGGTTTGTGAGTAGACCGGAATTTGGATTCTTAAAATATAGCCCAGTTTTATTCTTGAAAACTAATATATTTGTCTATTAATTGGATAATTTCAGTTAATAATTTATTAAATTATAATTCTTCTGTTTTAAAAGGGATTATATTATTTAAGGGATGAATATTATTACTTTTTTTAAACTGCACAATACAGAAACGGGGTTGTACTTAAACACTTTCCATATCTAAATAATATTCAATAAAACAAAACACAATTTGAATATATCGAGTTAAAGTAGAAAATGCGTACTTGACCTACATTTACAGTGACGAGACGTCACGTGACGTATATTTAGTCCCTCATACATATTGAAATCACTACCGGATATTACACTATGGTTTTATGATGGAATGTTTTTAACGATATAGAATACTTTTTTCTTCAATGATTGCTGTATACGGCAATCTTCCTAAATGTTTTCGATTCTCATACGATGATTAATTTAAAACGGATCTTCTACAGTTCTATATTTGATCAAAAAATAATTTATGGTGTTTAATTTGTATATATTTGATTTGAAAAAAGGATAAAACTTGATAATTATAAAACTGATAAGAATACAATTTAATTCTGTTACTGTTGGATTCAATTATCAGGATATTATCGTGCGCTAAAATGCTGGCTTGAACGATGATGATAATGAATATCACACAGACTGAGGCGAAATAGAAGATATTTTGAAGATTGAGAGTTTTGTTTACCTTTCCTTTGCTGGTGTCCCTATAAGTCTGGTATTATGAGGTAGTCTGGAACCGCCATGAACAGTCTAGGTTTAAGTAGAAAAATTTATTTCTAAGGCAGGTGTAATTAGGATAAACTTTAAGCAATAAAGGTGATTTATTATTCTTTTTCATCCATCAAACTCACCAAGTATATGAATCAACAATGAATTTAGGATTTATTCGAAGTGGAGTTTTAAAAGACGCTTATCATTAATATCTGGGGAAAACTTTTGATTTGAATGAAAGAATCACACGTGTAAAATCATTGATATCGTAATAATATATATCTAGATCGGCAAACTTAATTAAATTATGTCAGAAATAAAAATGGGCAAAATTACAAAATGGTGAAATCTTCTTAGGACCATAATTTTAATTATAGAGCTGTGAAGTAAACCAAATTGGTCAATATATCTTTGCACAATTTGTATGCATATTATGAGTTCTTATTGTCGTATATATAGGCTATATTTATAAAAATATGGTAACCTGGAGTATTGTTTATTTGAGTCAATTTAATTTATTTTAATCAGTTTGCTATTGATTTGCCCGTTTTTAAATCGGACACTGTCTTGCGTATAAAACGTAGAAGTTTGCCAATCTAGAGAAGTTAATTACGATATCTATGTGCAAACGTGGCAACTTTTGTCATTCTATTGTAATCCAATTCTATATAACCTATAATCTTACTGAAAAATCAATATTTGAATAACAAAGATATTGATTAGATATTTTAAATATTACATCATTTTTAGTGAGAACAATTTGCGCATTATTTTTTAGAGTAGCATATTTTGACAATACATGAATGTTCTAGCGCTGTCAATATTCTTTATTTTGTCAACATTCAACAAACTTTAAAGGAATTAATTGCCGCAATTTAACCATCATTTATGTCATTCCAGGATTTGACTATAACAATCACATCAGAGCGTCCCGATACCGAAATCGATTTGATTCCCGACAACAAGGAAATTAGCGGCATCAATATTGGAACATTTGTTGATCAACAGGTTGAAAAATACGTTTTCCAAAGTTCATTTAAGTAGTATACTCAAAAACTAATATTTTGATAATTGTACTTTCTACATCTTGTCAATAAGGGTCCATTAGTTACATCCTTTTCATTAAATAGATATTCTTAAATATGACAACAAAGTTTTTTGTATATTAAACTCTTTTTTACATACCTAAGAAAGAAACAAAATATGTCATTTTCAAACACTTTTAATGGACCCAAAACCATTAATTCTCAGACAAGATTTCTAAATATAAACGTTCCATTAAATATATCCTTTTAATCCAAATTTTACCTAAATCTAGAATCGATACCCACACATATACACAGACAACCTAAAAGCATTTATAAAGCCGTCAATTATGACCCCATCACTGCATTAATATAGTAGTGAGATTTAGGATTCCTTCCTTGATTTTGATTCCGGTAGGAATGGCGTCTTCACGAACACATCGAGATTAGCAAAAGGTCAGTGACCCAGGAGTACACGAGCTCCATGCGGAGTCATCCCTGTCTGTCGGTGACATGCCGAGCCGCCCGCAGACCCGGCTACTTCTACTGGAATGTCTTTCTTATTATGGTACGTGTTCCTTGTTTTCTGTCGTGTTTACTTGGCCGGCTGGCTTGTTGGTAGAGGTGTTAGCGGTCTTGCTAGGTGCATCATGTTATTTATTGATTATTGTATTTTTTACGAGTTATATTGAAATAATGAAATTTGATCAACTATGTTGGTTTAATTATCAATATATAAAGTTAGTTTAACTCTTAAAATGATTTCGTCGATCACATAAATTAATTATCTGTCTAAAAAGATAAAACTTAAAAGTAGAATAACTCTGGACAACAAAAAATAGATCTTGAAATGAAAGTAACAAATTCTACTATGATTAATTTCATATTATTTTTATGTAGCGCACGGATTTATGGAAGAGATTCGGATTTGGCCCTTTTGAATTATTACAGGGCATATAAATTAAAGCTAGCTACAAACATCTGTTCCATAAAAAAAGGAAAATCATGTTTATAGGTCTTAGAAAACAAAAGTTTCTCCTAATATATTCTGCTATACTTCATCGAACTTTTTAAGATATAAATGATATATTTTCTTTTTTTTTTATTCAAAAGTTATATTTTTTTAATATTTTAAAAGTTATGTTTTTAGATAGCCTTTGATATTTTCACTAACTACTTTTAAAAATACTCAATATCACCAGTATATGTCGGTTAACAAAGAATAATACAACTAGTTACTGATTTCTTCATTTCAGTTCTTTATCACAGGACTTTCATTCGCCACATTTGCCCTCCCTCCTGACCGGCCAGAAAACCGGCTCCAGCTCTCCTTCACACTCTTTCTCACATCCGTTGCATTCAAATTTGTAATCAACCAATCCTTGCCAAAGATTTCTTATCTCACGTATATGGTTAGTATCTCATTTCGAATATGAATATGTATACTCAAATATCATAGAGTTTAATTACAATTATATTTGTTAAACATTACTACTTACAAAAATGTTTAGTAGTATAACATATTTATAAAAATATAATCAAAATTGTCGTTAATAATTGTTTCTAATTCAGATTTTCATTACCAATAACCTTTCAATAATAAAAAAAATAATAAATGATTTCTCAACCGACCTGATTTTCAGGACAAATACGTGCTCATGTCCCTGGCCATCCTCTGCATAGTCAGTATCTGGCACGCAGTAGTCACCCTCGTTCCTAAATTCTATCATCTCACGCCTGATGATAAAATCCAGCTATCAGCCAAACGGATCCTCTATTCTCCAGCCGCTGGCGGACTCGGGAAAGCGATCAATGGGGCAACTACCGCAGTTGGAATCATCTCAAAGTCCCTAACCAATGGTATCGGCAAATTACCACCCCCACGGTCCATCCATTCAGGGGAGCAAACGCTATCTAGTTTTGTGAAAAAAGTCGAATGGGACGTTTTCATAACGTTTTGTACTCTTTACTTTTTGGCTCACATGGTCTTTATATTCTGGCTATATTTTGATGTGAGTTACAATCCATAAAAATGTATTATTAATTAAAACAAACTTTTTGATATATACCATATTATGTTTTTAAAGTTTTAGAACAGAATTTCAACTAAATACTTATGGACACATCTCTAGATATTAAATCTATCAATAATTTTATAGATAGCAATTTGTATTATAATTTCCGGTAGTATACAGTAAATATTCACAAGTTATGCACATATTACTAGTAAGTAATGTAATAATAAAACACTATATATTTATTCCATCAGAATGAAAAACTGTGTTTAAATTAAATTGTTGACACATGTTTTATATTAGTTTATAAGAAAACTAAATATATTTTACGGTTTCGTAAAATAAGATAGACACTCCGTGTCTATTGTTAGTAAATTAGTTTTCAAAAAATCGTTTCCACTTTTTTACATATTCTTGTTTGCCTAATTGTTGTAGGTACGCATTTTACATTGAGCCACTTTAATAACCTCCTAATTAAATTTGATCTTAACTTCAGGCCAGCAAAAGAAGAAGGGACATGTGTGAAAAGGACAGACAATATAGGGTAATTATCAAGATCCGAATTTGATCCAAAGAAAATATTCTTTTTATAATAAAATATAATATTGTCAGTCAAAAAGAAATTATTGAATTCTTGTTTTTATAAATATAAAACACATAGACTTACAAAACTATAAACATTCCAGCTTCCTTATACAGCCAGTGGAAATTTTTGATATTGTAATTAATTTCTTTATATTGGCAAACTACTACGCTTTATACGTAAACAGCGTCCTATATAAAAACTAGCAAATCAATAGCAACTAAAAAAACAATTCTCAAAAACAAACATTGTTGTAAATATTGCGTATACGACAATAAAGACTCATAATATGTATAAAATTAAAAAGATCTTTTTTGTACATAGATTTATTGACCGATTTTTTTATGATTTATCTATTTGTAAAATTATGGGTCGAACAAGATGTCAGAATTTTGTCTTTGGGCCAGTTAATATTTCAGACAAAATTTAATTTTGGTTGCTGATCTAGATAAATATTATTACGATATATCAATGGGCAAAATTTGCTGCCGGCTAAACAGTCGAAAACGCTTTATTTTGTCGACACTAATTATTGATTTTATGCATTTAGCTTGGAAGATACATAGGTAGTCTATTTTAATAATTGATCCAGTGTCCACAAATTCCTATTAGAATAAAGCGTGTGTTAGTCTATATCAATGACTTATATATTATTTATCTAGACCGGCAAACTGACCAATATTCTGCGGAGGAATATATATATATATCGATAATCAATGCCAAATTGATGGGCAGGAGTTCAACATTAACTATAAGATAAATTAAATTAATATTTAGATTAAACGATTAAACGATTAATATTTATTGAAAACCCTCTTTAAAACGAAACTAATACAGTAATTAAAATGCGCTCTGGAAGTTTTTTTGATCAGTTTGTCGGTCTATATGTACAAGCAACGTTTTGATTCAGATATACGCTTATTGCAAACTTGATATATAAAGCTGATGACCAATTTTGTAAATATGAACTGTGCGCTGGCTAGTTGCTAACCAGAAAATATGTCACGATATAATATGCTCAGTAAATGTTGAAAAAACAAAGTAAAAAATATATTCACATTTTCTATCGTATTTTCGTATTTATAAGATAATAATGTTCAAAATTTAAAAAAAAAATTAAACAGCAATAAAATCGCATTAGATTCATTATTTAATAAATTATAGATTTGATGAGATTTTTAAAATATTGTCAAATTTTAGTGGTATTAATTACGAGCATGTTCGTATGTTTCCCATACTATTTATCCGGTTATTAGAGTTCTATATTTTTGAATTTTTTTATTGATTTTAGTTACTGGAAATAATTACCGGCTGAAAATTAATTCTCCTAAATAGGAAATTTATGATTTTATATCAAATTTCGGAAATAGTTTTATCTAAAATCTTAAAAGACCATTAAAAATAATTAAATGTTACATTTATTGCCAGTTGTTATATTAAACTAATATATTGTTATCAATAGTTATATTATATTTTAATTATCCATACTAATATAATTATATTATTCAAAACTTGGAGATAAAATGCTCACAATAACATTTTACTAAAATCAAAGATTTAACTGTTTTTATCTAAAAGTTTTTCACCTCTATTTATGAGATGTCTTTGGGCGATTTCATGTTTTGAAAGAGAGCTAAAAACTCGATTTACGATTATTGTTTTTATTCTATGTTTCAGCAAACAAAACTAATTGCAATGGTTTAAAATCCAGTGAGTTGTTATAAATGTTTATTTTTGACTTTTAATTTTTTAGAAAGCCAAACAAATATTATCTTAGTTGACAATTGAATAAACATTTTATAAATCAATATTGGTTTTATTGATTTTAAATGGCTCTTTCAAATCTAAATAAAGTTGGGTCGAAGGCACCCCTTTTTGTTAATTTGAAAACAAACAAATGAATTAAATTATTAAGGATTTGTCTTCAAAGGATCCATTTAAAGGATCTTCAAAGGATCATGATTTAAAAAAAGTTTTATATGTATTTAATATCCTTTAATATAGTGTTTTAAAATATATTTTTAAAACTTTATAAAACATTATCAACAATATTAATTCACTACACTCTAATTATTATTAAATATTTTTAATAAAATATCTTTTTAAAACTTTTAATAAATTTGTGATCCTTGATCCTACGATCAAATGGATCCTCTTAAGTCATATCCAATTAAGGAATTTAAATTATTATTGAACTTTTCAGTTTAAAAAATAATATTAAAAAATCGATATTTTATATTATCGTATATATTTTTTATTTCTATTTATATGAATATATCTAAGTATTTTATGAATTATAATAATACAGTTTTATTAATTATCTCTTTGTAGTTAATTCATTACGAACCAGAAGCACCTAAAAACCCAGTCAGATTGAACTATGTATTCATCCGTCAGATAAAAATGTGAAGTATTCTAAATAATGTGTTACACAACTGTCTACAAACAAAGAAAAAATATTACTAAAAATCGATAACTTAATAATGAAATGAATCGCGACAGGAGGTTAAGACAAGAAATTAGGCCTCTTTAGTGTTTTAACTATAATATAGAATAATTCTTTATAAAATTCCATAAAATTTGTTCAAGTATTGAGAAACATTCATGAAAAATGCAAGACAATATTTCACAAGTGACAAATTAAGAATTCCTTTAAAAGTCCTCTGAATCAATATTTCAATTGACTAAAACCCCTTAAAAGATAGTGAAAAGAGGAAAATATAAACAGTGAATAATTAGACAATTGTTATCTTTATAAGTAATAAAATGTTAGAACTCTTAAAGTTCATAAAACATGTTCACAAATTTCAAAACAAAACGCATCCTTCACACCGACAACCCCATTTGTCGCTATGATTATCAGTCTCAGACTTAATTGTCGGTGTAAACTCCCTATAATCAGATTACATGAATCCCACCAAATTATGTGTAATCAAAATATTGCCTTTTGATGAACCGCCAGGCGCAATGTACATGAATTTTCACTTATATTAGGTCAATGTTTCTGGTGTGATCTCCCTCCTGATTCACTTCCACTATTTCAAAAGTTGATCCATTTGACAATTGCCACCTGGGTTGATATTGTCTATTATGAGTATTGAATTTACCTCAGAAAACTGTAATCCTTATTTTGAGATATTCAGGGGGAAAAAGGAATTTTCTCTCCGCTTTTTTAAGTCAGTATTTTTGGGAAAATGAAATAGCTGTGAAAAATTATATCAAATTTTGAGAGTCCACCTAATTATACTTCTTACAATGTTGAGCCATATTGTATACTTTTTGCTACTCTATATGTTTATACTGGATTAACTACTGTTCATACAAAATGTAGATTATGAACAAACATGTAAAGATGTAATTTGTAAAAAGTTTACAATATATTTATTACATTATCGAACAAATAATTTACAAATGTATTGCCTTCTAATATTTCCTGATATAAAATAGTTTTAATAATGAATGTGCTTTGTTGATATGCTGTTTCTTATAAAATATCTTATTTCAACTTAAAACTGATTAAATTAAAATTTTGATTTAGACATTTTTTATTATTAATCTAATTGGTAAAGTTGACTGCATTTTTATTTAACGGAAAATGTTTTTTGTTTGGATTTTGTAAATTTTGCACCCATAGAAGAATCTTTATATACATACTATTTGCGACTTTGAGAAGTAAAGTAATTCTTAACAAATATATCTATATAATATTTTGAAATATGTAAGATTGAGTATGTTTCTTACATCAAGATCGTGTAATAGCTATTTAGAGTTAGAAAATGGTTGAATAAGTCGTGTTCACCATTTTTTAAAGATCCATTTTGGTTAATTGAAATGGTTTACTTTGAAACTGCAATGATTCAATTTAAATAAAAGAAATGTAATTTTATTTATATATGTACATTAATGAAGTGTATGATAAAACGATTCTTATTGATTGCATATTTTATCATCGGCATATTGCTACACGAAAATTGGCTGATTATTTTTTATTAACTCATTAACGACAATTTCCAATTTTTTATAGCATACAGCTGTTTCACAAGCCCCCATCCCCCCCCCCGCTTCCGTAATACGCCTTTGCATTTCACCAAAGAAGGCTTTATATTATGACAACTTATCAAATTTAATATATTATTATAATGACAAATACTTCAAAATCCATAATGTAATTAATATGTGAGGGCACTTTCCACAATTTATTAGTTTAATTATTATGAGTATATCTATATTTATTGTTTGTTCATATATTTTAAGCGGGTATAAGTATTATAAATTAAAATTTTCACTTACTGCCAGACTATTATGATCTTACAATCTTATTAAAATCATATCAAGATCATTATTGTGTAGATGAGTTAAGTCAAAAATATTAAAACTAAAATAAACACATATCCATTAGGACTGCCTCAAATTTTCAAATCATAAATCTTTTTATAAAATCATGATTATTATCAAGTTAATTTAAAATTCATAATAAATGAAATATAAAATTTTTAATCCGCTTAAACTAAATATATAAGAAAGCCTGAAACTTATACCCAATGGATGGTTATCCGCAAATTGTATTCCACGAAGTTTGTCTTTGACGTTATCATAACTTTATGAGGAAATTTCAGGAGTACGGGTCATCTTGATCTTCAAATAGCTGGATTACTGTAGCTGGATGTTTTATAATATTTTATATATTCAATTAAAACAAATTTACTCACTTACAGACGATCGATATTGTAAGAGTATGGAGAAAGAAGTAAAAGTGTATCAACTTTATATTAAAACTTAATATGCTCGTGTTATAAATGTGTTCAGATAATTTTTATGGTTTCTATAAGTTTTGCAAAAATTATCCATATAGAGCTAACCACTAATATATTAATATTTTAACACGAATCTAAACAGCGTGAAATATATTCATATAATTATCCAGAGTATCTCGACTGTCATCTCTGAAATGGGATGTTTTCCCAGGCTGAACACATTTCTGAAAGCAAATAGACTTTAATTTAATTAATAAACAACCCAAGTTGACGATATCATTTTACGACAAAGCACTTTGCATATTTAACTATCTGTCAGGGTAATTCTCATTTCCTCGTCATTATAATAATACATAAAACTGTTCCGCGGTTGATATTATATAATATTAGAACATTTTATTCTTTCAAGTAAATCTGATGCAGACTATATTATACAAAATTTGTTTGAAATTTTCGGAAGAGCAGAAAGAATGAGTTTGGGATTTAATATGATGTTTTTCTTAGAAATATTTGATTTGGTACTAACCACGTGCAATAAAATATGGAACCGATATTAATGGTTACCTTGAATTATTATCAAGTTTTACTTTGTAATTAATAAAGGACATGTTTGTATCAGTATTGATATATATTTTGTTAAGTAAATACAACATATACATATGTGTTCGTTAAACAGATTCGTTATTTGAAAGGAAATTTCTTTTTAAACAAACATGTGAACTATTGTTGTATTTTTATTTCTTACTTTTTCAATATAATAATTATCTTAAGATCAAAATATTACTCTAAAATATCTATCAAAACCAAATTAACGAGTTTTTACATTAATTAACTGCTTACGAATATATTTCTTACTTAACTCTCCAAAAAAATATTATAAATAGAAATAGAAATGTCAAGAAATAAGTTATTCAAACAAGTATTTATCAATCTAAGGAGATTGAGTTAATTTGTGTCCAAGTAAGATATGGTTAAGTTCTTAAGTTTCGACACCTTAAATACGTCTCCTTCGAAAATATTTGTAATGAATAATCCACCAAAAAATTCTAAAATGCTAATTTGAGGTTTTATTTTCGCATAAAATGAAATTGATTATGAACCAGTTTGCTGTTATTTCTATATTCTAATAGTCGTGCGTTCATTTGTACTACAGTGCCATTAGAATGGTTTCGAATCCTATACAACATCAATTTTATTAGGATTCCTGCAGGAAGAACCCAAATTATACCGATTAAATAGCTCACTGTAAAACACCTTAAAATACCTTATTACATGGTGATATAAAACACACTGTTTACTGTAACACTTTTTTTATTTCTTAACTTTTACACTTTAATCAATTTGTAAATGCGTTAAGTTGTCAGGTATTAAATATTATTTTTAAGTCATCCATCATATTACATCGGATTTTTTCCGTATAAATTTCTGTTTTTAAATGTAAAATGTATATCAAGGCAGGTTTGGAAAATATATTTTTAGAATACGTTTTAGGTTTATTAGGAATAGTGCAAAAGCGTGTATAATATCTACAGTTATGTCAATACATTTAAGATCATCAAATCAATAAATCCTTATTTAATTTCATTCACACAGCCTTTTTGTAAAACTTTGAAAAAAATTAAGAATTAGTGCAAAAAAATATAAAAGGACAAATAAATACGATTTTAAGTAAAAGAAAATGTCCCTTTTACATAAGTGTACTTTTATTTGCATTTACATTGTAATATTTACATAGTGAACAATGGAAAATACCTTGTGCTTACAATACGTATTTTATTCAGTAATAAAACAGGGAGAATTAATTTTATTAATTCACTGTATTGTTAAATAGTTTTATTTATAATAAAATAGTGAAAATATGAAACTACAAATGTTCCGATAATTGGGACTGTTTGAAACTGTATAAAATTTATTTGCAACCACTTAAAATATAAACTAACAAGGAAAGAATTTTAAATATTTGATGTTTGATTACTAGACTTTATCCTATTTCAGATTTAGGCGTAGTTCTAAGATATTTAAGTTTTGTCAAGATTCGTCACTAAAAAACAGAAATGCAGGGGTATCCAAGAAGTAGCACCCGAATAATATAATAATCTATGGGACTGCTAAACCTGATTTTATTAAACACCATGGTTTTTTAGAAATAATAGGAATATCTAATGTGGTGTAAATCTGAATTACAAAATTAGACGCTACTTCCAGTCAAAAAGTTTTAGAACAGAATTTAAAATAAATGGTATATCTATAGATATTTCCAATATTGTTATTCCAAAAAAATCTAATCAATATTCCGATTTGTTTTATTATGCTTTCTTTTTTAAATTCTGAACTTTAACACGTTAAATTTAATTTAAAAATTAAAATATCGATTTTATTTCCATTGATTTTTCAATTGTATTTAAGTTTCACTGATGAACTCATATAAATGTATATATATATATATATATTAATTGAAATAATTAATATCTTGACAAAACTTAAACATATTTGTTTTAGTGGTATCCTATTCCTTTTTCATTTACAAATTGTTTATTTATTAAAATGAAGTCACAATATTACATAACATTTTAATAAATGTGTCAGTTGACTACTACCTGTTTTTAAGATTCAAAGTTAATTAAAAGTAGCAAAGATGAATACAAAATATAGTATGTAAAATCTTGGGGAATCATCAAGTTTTTTTTGCAAGGAAAAAATAATTAATTACTTACATAATATCACGAAAATTATAGCCAACCTTTCGCAACCTTTTCGTTTTACTTACAGTTGCGATTTTTTGTGTTTTTTGTGAAATTTAAAAAAATACTGAATTATTTGTTTTCTGTACAATACATACTCGAGGTGCAGACTAAGTTCAAATAGTGGGCGCTCGCAAGTTTGCATTTGATTTGACTCGATTACTGCACGAAGTAGTATATTAAAGTAGTGTATGTTCAAATAAATGTTGATGTGCCATTGACTCGAACTTCGTGTAGCTGATGGGTTTGTTGAACCATTTTTTTGGTTCGAAATCCTTTGGTTTGCATTTGATTTTGAACTTTCTCCTGTAACATGAGATACATATTGATTTATGAAAATTGATTTAAATGAGAAAATGTTTTAAAAGCATCTAAATTTTAAAATTTGTTTTTGAAAAAAAATAAAGCAGTTTATTTTTAATTAAATATGCAGGTTTTTTGTGTAAAATGTAATCAATTTTACAAGACAAGAACGTACCACGTATTCCCTATCCCGCTGCCTCATAATACGTCTCCTTTTGCAAGCCTGAAACAAAATATGAAATAAAAATTACAATTATAGAGTTTTAGAAAATAGTTATCCAAATTTAACTAATCCATAAAATATATTTCAAACTCATAGCTTTGTGTTAAATTTTATTATTATAAATTTTCTTGATAAAATTAAGTAATCTCTTAAACTAATCTTAAACTTTTAATTTTAAAGTAATTATTATTAATTTCTAAGGCGCGATTTTTAAATAAATTCAAATAAATTGTTGTGCACAAAATCTAAAAACTCCATGTCTAGATTTGTATTTCATACAGAATAGTTCACTTCAATCAATATATCCAAATACTATTATCTTACAAAACATTTTTCAACAATAAAAAACTGTTTCATCGATTAAACAAGATATCTGAATTCAAATATAAAATTAACACTTCGTAAAACGTATTCCAACGACTACTTAAATGTACATATCTAGATTACTAAGAAAACATTGTTTGCTTCAAACCTTCTCCAATTTTATAGAAAGAATTTTCAACTGCCTAATATTTTGTATTTTTCAGATGTTCGAAGTCTATAAAGTTAAAAAATTAATTTAGCGGTATGTCCCTTTTCAATTACAAAGTAGATGGTTTTCTCTGTGGAGAAAATACCTAATACGACTCGAAAGCCAAATAAGAATTGTTCTCAAAAGAATAACTAGCTTTATTTAAGTTTGTCTTATAAAGGGAAAATGCTTTAGAATTAATTAAAGATTCTCTCTCTCTCTGCTTAATACACTTTAGAGAACTTATGTCTGCAACGATTGTGTATTTTTATCTGACCTTAAGAAATCATAGTGCACTTTTTCTCCTGGAACCAAGACAACAAAATAAAAATTAGGTCAATATGATGGTCAGTCTATAAATAGGTATATAATTAGGTCAATATATAGCTATATCGGTCTGAAAAATAGTTCAATATGAT
>JAUZNC010045880.1:12148-46536 GCA_034780395.1 Vannuccia rotundouncinata | reverse complement strand
TATTTATTTCAATTATATTTATTTCAATTATATTTATTTCAATTATATTTATTTCAATTATATTTATTTCAATTATATTTATTTCAATTATAATATATTATAATCATTGTCATAGAATACATCACTGCTGCTTTGTATGAAAGAGAATAAATGTGACCCAATTGAATTTTTATAAACCTTATTATCAGTTTAATTTAGTTACCCCCTGATGAGAACTGATGAGTCCTTCGATTTATTTTGGACTCTGTTCGAAAGATTGCCCACAATAGCGTTCATATCGACTGCCAAGAAAGCTCAAAATTCAGAAGCGACTTGAAGAAGGCAGTTCCGATTCCTATTATTACCCCCAAACGAAAAAAAAATACTTCCGTAATCGAGACTGTTACCGAGTCTTTTAAAGACAGACTAGACCAACCGGGTAGGCAGTGGACGGAAATACTGGTAATTTTGCTTTTTTGAACGAAAACAGAGGCCAATTCTTTGACTTGGATTGGAAAGACTCCATACCTAACATAAACTCGAACTTACTCGAAGCGCAGCTACCACTCTATACCATATAAAGATGACCCTATAATAGTGAATCATACTTTTTTATTGCGTCCTTGCATGGAATCTCTGGTATATTATTTGTACATTCACAGCTTTATATATATATATATTCATGTAATCCCTTTGTTGTTTAATAAACTACTTTAGTAAAAATAGTTTTTCTATGTTTATTTAGCCACATTATATGTTGTAGCAGAGGTATTTTGTGTATTATCCTCACAATTAAAACTCATAATTGTTTAATTATGTTAACACAATTATAGATTTTGTGCTGAAATTCAGTTTTTTATGCGTTTGGTAATGAGCCTCAATTCACATTTGCCACATATCACATATAAACCATATATATATATAAGTTTTAATGATGAGGATAATACACAAAATACCCCTGCTACAACATATAGTCTGGCTAAATATATATAGGAAAACTATTTTTACTAAATTAGTTTATTACTATTAAATAATGTCCGTTCGCCGATCTATATAAATATTATATAAGTCATTGGACAAAACTATTTTATATCCCCTATATTATTTCTTTTACTATATCTACAATATTATATAATTTGTTTTAAATAAATTTATTATTTGAATCATTTGCGGTAAACTTCCTTGATTCATATTATTTTAACATAAAATAATTTTGTCATATTCTGATTCAAAACTTAATATATTTTGTTATACGAGTGGACATGTTTTTTAACTTGCCGATTTTGATTTAATATAAATAGTAGTATGTTTAAAGGTTTAGTTTGAATTTTTTTTATTTAGTTCTTTTTATATCTGAGACGTTTCTCCAGTAAAATCGATGGGTTGGTCGGTTTTTTTCTATTGTACAGGCACTAATAAGGATTTTTTGAAGAGGTCCTTAGCATTTAGTTGATAATATATAATATGCCAAGCAAATGTATTTGTATTTAATACTGTATTGTAAAATTTGTAATTGAATTGGGAAAAAATAATTATGAAGAGAAAAGTAATACATCTGCATTTTAAGGAGCATTAGTTTTAATATGATATAATAAATAGACAAATTAAAGTGATAGCAATACTCATCTAAGTAACAAATAAAACAACAGCAAGAGCCAATAAAATACTGACGTTATGTGCATTTTACCAATCTGCACATATTACTAATAAGAGCTATCCATTTGATTTTTAAAAAATCTTAATAAATTGTATAAAAATCTTGATAATTTACATAAAAATCTTAATTATAATGTTGGCAACCAGTTAGGAACCCCAACCAGTTGAAAACTTTTTACATCTTTTAAAAAAGTTCTCAACTTGTCAGAAGTTCTGAACTGGTTGATCAATTGAGAATTTAAAAAATTATCTAAATTATGTTTTTTTCATATTTGTCAAATTGATTAATATGCAGTATTATTAAATTAAAAATATTAAAAAAAAACTTTTTTTATAGAAGAAAAATTGTTATTAAAACATATCAATAATTAATACATTGTGATAAGCTAAAATGGTACCTATATATAAGTATAATATTAAACTGTGATTTATTATTGTGCTATATAGAGACATATCAGTGAAAATAAACAAAACATACCAATATCCCTATGAAGCAAGGTGAAAACAGTTATCAATCTCATTACAGTGTACCTAGTACTCCTCATTGTAGTTCTGTTTATTCTTCCTGTACATCAAACCATTCTATAGCATTTTCTACTGCAGCTATACCATGTAATTAATGTTTTTGTAATTCATTAAATAGTTTAGCCATTCTGTACAAAAGATTTTTTGAACATTGCAGTTACTTATAATTAAGGTTCAACTTCTAGACATTAACATCCCAATTTGTTATGTTACATTATATCAAGTCACAATTACACTGATATAAATTGTTTTATGCAGATTTTTATAATTCCATCAAATTGTTGAATAACTCATTTTAAAACTGTAATTATATTAATTAATAATGTAGTTTATGAGTAATACCTAATATAGTTTCAAATTTTTATCTTTAATGACATACATATATTTCTTTCCAAATTATAAACTTAGATTTAACATCTAAATTGGTGTAATATATATTTATATAGTAAATTATTATAAAAAATAATTTTAATTTACTAATTTTGTACATTAATCTTTTTGACAATTATGAAAAAATACATAATTTAGATGTTTTTTAAGTTCTCAACTGGTCAAAAGTTCCAAACTGGTCAACCATTTAAGAACTTTTTTTTATTTTTTAAAAGTTCTAAACTGGTTGGAAGTTCTAAACTTGTCAACCAATTGAGAACTTTATATAAAGAACTGGTTGGGGTTCCTAACTGGTCAACAACATATACAAGCATTTTAATATAATATAATATTTAATTCTAAAACAGTTAGATTTTTGATTAATATTATTTTTAATAGTATTAATATTATTTTTAATAGTATTAATATTTTTTAATTCAATATAAAGCAGTTGAATTCACAACAGTGATGTGTAAATTATTAAATTAAACAAATTCAATTAAAGCAAGCAAAACAAAAAATTATATTTTGGTTATTATTTGTAATAGTAAAAAAATTATTATTTTTTTATTAAACATAAAGCAGTCAAATCAGTGTTGCCATAGGTCAGGGAATATAGATATAATATGTGTTCTTGTCTTCTTGATCAGTAGTTGATAACTCAATTTATTCATCTGATTTATTTTCATAAGTTGCAGAATGGATATTGACCAGATCTGGATGTCTTCTATGTAATAATCCATCTTTTGAATCCAATATTTTTAACAGTTTCTTTCCCAGTGTTGCATTACATTAAAAAAAAGGGATGCTGCTTTAAACTAGTATGCTCTGTATTATTTATGATTCTTTAATGAGAAACTGTCAATTAATCTTTTCCAATTCTTCATGAGTATTTGGGTTTTGAGCTCTAATCACACTTTTAAGTGTTTAACCAAAGTTTTCAGCTAATCCATTTGACTAAGGATGCCTCGGTGGTGCTAAGACTTGATGGACTTCAACCAATCTTTTACTTGTTGTGCACAAAAATGGGATTCATTATACTGACCAATACTTTTGGCACACCTTCATTACTAAATGTCTTCTTCAACTTTAGAGCCTGTATTGTAAAATCAGAGGAAGATGATTTTGTAATAAATATTTCTGGCTATTTTGAAAAGGAATCAACAAGTACCAGGGCATAGTACTGACCCAATAATGGCCCACAATAATCAATATGTATTCTTTGCCACACTTCATATGTGACAGGCCAAGTAGACCATTAAGCATGATCTTTTTGTTTTGTAGTACAATCTAAGCAGCCAGTTAAATTTGAAAAAATATCAGAATTATTGAGAGGCCATCAAAAGAGTAATTGTGCCAAGAATCAGCCTGAGGAATGCATTTTTCTGGACAATGTACAATTTTGTAGTCATAATCACTAAGTAAAAATGTACACCTTCAAAGCATGTTAGAAGTACCTTTGAAAAGAGATGCGTTTTTACCAAAGATAAACCTAAGAGATTGGTGATCTGTGACAATTCTAAACTTTTGATTAAAAAAGAATTTGTGCAGTCTCTTAATGCACCCAAGGTTCTTTCTGAGTTTGTAAGTAGCCTATTTCTGCTTGAGATAATTTGCAAGAAATGCAGATAATCTGGCAGTGGTCCTGTTCCAACACACCTCCAATTGCATAATCAGAGGCATTAACAATGTGTTCAGTCAGAGATTCTACTTGGAAAGGAGTTAATGTTGGCCAAGCAATTTCTGAATTTTCTTAAGGGCAGTATCATGAATTAAAAGCAATTTGAAGTCACTGTCCTTAAATTTCATCAGATGAAATAAACATATAGCAAGTGTTAGCAAAATTTTGAATAAATTTACTATAGTTTTGCAAACAACCAAGAAAAGAGTGTAATTCAGTTATATTGGTTGGATTGGGTGCATCCAATGATGATTGAAATCGTTTTGGGTCTGGTTGAATACCAGAAGCACATAGCATGAATCCTAAATAAGATGGCTCTGAAACATTAAACAGAGATTTAACAGTGTTGATTTTAATATTGAATGTATGAAAGTGCTTTAAAACTTGAAAGAGATTTTTATCATGTGTTTCTTGATTCAAATTAAAAATAAGAATGTCATCCTGGTAGGATTTAACACCAGGTAGGCCTTTGAGTACATCATCTATAATTTTTTGGAACAAGGAAAGTGAGACTGTCAACCCAAATGGTAAAAACTGTGACAATAAAGTCCCCACATTGTGTTATTTGTGGTTAATTCTTAGGTGTCTTTATCTATAATGGAACTTGTAAAAGGCATTCTGTAAGTCTATTTTGGAGAATCTTTTGAGCCCTTGATGGCACAGAACACATCTTCTGGTTCTGGAGTAGTTTTTGCTTTAAGTTTCAGTGCTGGATTTTCAATGGTGTCACAATAGGTGGGGCCCATTTGATACTTTCAATAGGTTCAAGAACTTTTTGGTTTACCAATTTATCAATGACAGACTTAACTGCAAATGGGTGAGTTTCATGAAAATTCCAGTCCTGTGCCATTAATTACACAGGAAAAATTTCATGCCTCCTTCATTGTGAGAGCATGACTGGATTAAATTTGAAATTTATTTTTGTATTGGGAGTGAATCTGAATTATTTTTGTCTTTTAATCAGTACTGGCAGTAGTAGCTAAAATTATTTCATCTTGCATGATCAATCTGAAACAATGTAAAATTCAACATATTTAAAGTCTGATTGTTTGTTTGAAATTGTTTAAGTACATTTCACTAAAATTGGAATGGTGTGTCCCGTAAAACCCATAACAGTGGGGCCATTTGTACAATTTGGTTTAACCCTTAAAAATAATAATAAATGGGACTGCCAGTTTCTTGAATTCATGTGATTTGCTGTTTTGTAAAAGCTTTAGCAGCCACAAGCTTAACAAATTTGCTTTTTGAAACATTTTGTTTATGACTTTTACAAACTTTTGCTAAGTGACTAATTTTATCACAGTTAAAACTTAAACTTTCTAAATTTACAAGAATTTATGAGATGAGAGCCTCCACATGAATAACATGAACTAAAAGTTTTTTGATTGCTAATTGGATGACTGAGAAAAGTTAATATGTTGGCTTACCATTTCATTATTACTTGCTGGAGATATTCTAGGTGTAAGTTGACTTTCAGCTTCAGGTCTTACATGTTGACATGCTGCTGTACTTCTGTGTTTAGTAAATAAAACATTTGTGTTGATCTGAATTGTAATTGTATTGTAATAAAGTAATTATGAGGAGAGAAATAATATGTCTGTATCATAAGGAGTACTAGTTTATTTTCTCACCTAAGTAACATATAATACAAAAGCTAGAGCCAATAAATATTGACAATAAGATATAATAAATTTAAGTTTGAGATAAAAAAATTAATATTTTAAAACAAACCGACTACCATATTCTGTAATTTTGTTTAATACAATTTGTATAGAGAGTGCATATATACTATTCCCAGGGTAATGAACCAATTCCTTTATCCTCTAAAGAGATTCATGTCTGTGCCTTACATATATGTTATCCATCAGCAAGTTTTATTTCCAGGACATTTGCATGCCCAAAGTTATATTTAGAGGTATTATTTCATGCGATTTTTGATATAGCTGCCAGACATTTTATTTATTTATCTTTGATTTATATTTAAAACAAATTAAAACAAATTTTGATTTTGGTATCAAAAAATATTGTTTACTGCCCCACCATCAATCTTATAATATGTTTGATTTATTTTTCATGTCAATTTTTATCATTTTCTATATGACTTTGTTCATTCTAAAATCAGTATTATTTAGCATATTAATATAATATTTCTATATATAATAATGATTATTAACAATATGTTGTTTTACATATATTTAAAATTTAAAAAGTTCATCACAATGATAACATGATTTATAACCTTCCCCCTTGAATTTTAAATAGGGAAAAGCATGGGTACCCTGGACTTTACTATTATGTCTGTTGTATTGCTACTATAGATTTATATATAATTTGTGTTCAGTTTACCATTCCTGTTATTGCTTTCATGGCTTTGTTTTGAGCTACTTGAATTTTTGTAAATTAGTTTTTGTTATCCACAGTATCCTTCATACATGATCACTGATTTATGCATAGGCAATTTACTCTAGTCTGCTCCTTTGTTTTTTTTTGTATGATTTGGACTCTTACTTTGCCTTTTGTGGATTCTTTTGGTATACCTGTTTTATTCGTTTTAATTTGAGTGCTTCTTACCACAGTATTGGCATAAGCTTTACTGTAACCAAGTAGTATTAAAGGGTTATCTTTGCTGGTCTTGTTGAAATCCATCAAATATGATTGAGATAGTTTGGTTATCTGGCTGTTTTTGTTATCATTATGTATAAGTTATATTATGCTAGCTGCTATACATGATTAAATGAAAATTATTTTTTTACCTTATTCAAAACCAAAATTTTATCTTATTCAGTATTAAAATTTTCAATTATTTTTTTTATCACTGCTAATTTTTTATTAAAGTGTTATGAGAGTTGAATTTAATTAGTTAGCATCAACTAGATCAGAGACATTAAAAGACAAGTCACAGATTACATTGTATAACCTGCGTCCAATACCAAATCCATCTGAAAATTCAATTAAACAAACTAATTTGTATATTATGTTTATATGATTATAAAATGTTTCTGATCATCAATTAATTACCTAACCTTAACCATTTTTTTATTTATAAAAAAATCGTTATACCATATTTATTAATACTTTTTTGTTACATTTTAATGTGGTGCTTGCTGGAAATATTGTGTATTTAAAATTGGCGTATTATATATTTATTTTAAGATGGCACTCAAGGGGCTAAAAGTAATCGAATTGGCAGGTCTTGCTCCAGTACCCATGTGTGGAATGATTCTGAGAGATTTTGGAGCTAGGGTTATTCAAGTTGCATCTCCTATAGTAAGTATTTTTTTTAAATAGTTAGTTCCTTTTTATTGATAGAATTTTTTGGATTAAGGATTATATTTATCTTTTGAGACGCTTTTTTATATGCAAACCCACTTCGTATGAGCAAACAGATAATTTGGTTTTGAGAACTTTTATTTTAACAACCTAATTCTTGTAATATGGTAGAATTAAACAAATTTGGTAATGACTGTAAACTTTCAGTTTGTATATACTGAATATATATTATATGGAATACTCTAGTAGGAATCTTGCTAATTTAAATCTAGCCCGGTCTGCAAAACGACGCATTCTCTCGTGGAAAAGAGTCAATCGTTCTCAATTTGAAGCAGTCAAAACATATTGAAGTTATGCGAAAATTGTGCTCTTCAGCTGATGTTCTCTTGGATCCTTACAGGCCGGGTGTTCTGGAGAAATTAACACTGGATCCAGCCTCCCTGATGACCGACAATCCTCGACTGATTATTGCGAGATTGACGGGTTATGGTCAGGTTTGTTTTGTTATTTAGAGTTTCTAATAAAACGTTATCGTAGTCTCGTTAAAATTATTTAATAAAATTCATTTGATCTGGAATTTTTACCTATTTCTAAATTGCTAAATTTAATTTTCATTTATCTTGGAAATATATTTAGTATAATCGAATTAGGTTTTGACCCGGAATTAATTTGATAAAAGCAGACATTTGTTATATATACTAGCATTAAACATATATGAGTAACATATCCAAAATTCTCAACATTTCACTTATTCAGTGGCTCAAAATGGCTATCTTGAAATACACATTTTGAAGAATATCAGCTTCTATTATCATTTTGATGCATATATTATATTACCTATAGTTAGAAACATGTGTATAAAGTATCTAAATACATCATTAACTTTTTGAAAAAATGTCCATGTTTATCATAGAAATTTTTCTAACAAATTAACACATCAAAAAAATATGCTTTTAGTAAACATCTCAAAAAATGGAAGCATCTGAGATCCTATAATGTATTACCAACAGAAAGAAAAATGTCAAAAAGAATCAATTAATGGGCAAATAGTCCTGTTTTAGTGCCAAACTATAATTTTTAGACTATTTTTTCCCATTTACACTTCAGAGTACATCACCAACAGCACTCAAGGCTGGTCATGACATTAACTATCTGGCTAGCAGTGGGGTCCTCTCTCACCTTGGTGAGCATCCCAGCCCTCCTAATCCTCCAGTGAACCTCCTCGCGGACTTCGCTGGAGGTGGTCTCACCTGTGCCATGGGTATTATCCTCGCGCTCTACCAACGCTCCAACACCGGCTTGGGTCAGATTGTCGACTCTAGCATGACCGAGGGAGCAGCGTATCTCTCAACATTCCTATGGAGCTCCCGTGAGGCACTTAGCTTCATCTGGGGACAGCCCAGGGGTGGGAATATTCTTGATGGAGGCGCCCCCTTCTATCGTTGCTACGCAACAAAGGACGGTGGCATGATGGCAGTGGGGGCCATTGAACCCCAGTTCTATTCCAAACTCCTCGAGGGTCTCGGCTTAGACACGGCGGATGATGTCGACCAGTTTGATATTGCCGACGGTCGATTGGCTCGTAAATTTGCTGACATATTCGCAACAAAAACGCGCGATGAATGGACGACCATATTTGACAACCTCGAGGCGTGTGTCAATCCAGTCCTCGATCATGACGAAGCCCAGAAAACTGCACATGCTACTGAACGTAACTCCTTCCTGTCCACTGGAGTGCCAGCCCCTGCTCCTAGGCTGTCTGCTAGTCCTTTTGACGGTTGTGTCGTTGGTCCCAGTTCTCCTGACCAGCACACGAACACTATCCTTCAGGAGTTAGGATATTCTCAACAAGAGATCGATGGCATGTTTACTCCTCTTCAAAAGTTGTAATTGACTGAATTTTCTTCAGAGTATCAACTATACCCATTAGTCCTTTGTATAATTACCGTTAGTGCTTTCAATGTTGCCAAAATGTTATAGGAATAATTTTTATATGGATATTTTTAAAAGAAATAAATTGTTTTTAGTCAAATGTTCCCTTTTTTATTTTTTACATTCACTTACAGATTTCTGACTTCTATATTGTTAATTAATTTGATGTTGATAACGGTTCTTGATAATGATGCTTTACTTAAGTTAAGATTTTTTACATCTTTCTCTATTTTGATTGCTGCTAATTATAACTTTTATATATGCATTTTATTAGCTTATATTACAAGTTTTCATTAATGTATTAACTGATATATTCCAGATAAGAGGTGTATCTGGTGAAGGAATTGATGCTCTCAGTGTTCTTACTTTAAATTATTAATTTGAATTAAAATCTCATCAACTGACTTAACAATGACTGTAACAGAATTTTGCGGATGTACTCTGATCGCATTTGGTCCTCCTGTTGTTTTGTTTGCATTGACGGTAGCCACAAAGCCTCTACGAGTGATAATTCTCATGGCCAGGTCAGTTTTTATGTATAATTAATAATTATACGAATAGTATATATGAACGAGAACGTGTAACATCTAAATTTTATAATACCTTCAGTAAAAGGTTTTTAGTTCTAATTGATGTGGAGCTAGTTTAAAAAATTAATTAAGAATGTAATTTTTTAATCGATTCATTATGAGGCCATGCCAAGTAAACAAAAAAGACTTAGATTATGTCGAAAGAATTATACAAAAAAGGAAAGGAGAATGTTAAGTTTCCATATTTTAAAAGGTATTTATTGTTTTGTTTTTTAATTATATGAAACACAAGATTATTTTCTATATTTGGTTATTGAAACATGTGAATATATAATACCTGTAATAGTTGTTCTATTTTGACGATTTTACAACCAGCTACCACGCACGGCAATGATACAATATTTGTTGTGTTTTTAATCATGCTTTTTGCTTTCTTTAATATGTTTTATTGAATTCTTCATGCTGTTATTTTTCATACATTAACCCGTATTTAGCCATTTTGATTGATGATCATTACAGAACTCGATTATATAACAAAAGAATTAACATCTGCAAATCATTTATTTGGAAATTTTATTAATTTTAACCGATGTTTTCTACAATACCGTGATGAAAATGTACTTACTGTTTCAAAAAATATTTGTATTGTAAAAAAAGTATTTGTGAATTTTTCGTTTTAATTGTCGTTATTAAATATTATTAAACTGTTTATTGTCGTTACCATCTAGCGCCTTCTGCTGGCTGATATCACTACTTATAACGTCGATATTATGGTTCGCGGTAGTTCCTCTTCGTGGATATCTGGCCTTCACTCTATTTCCCTGCATTCTAATTCAAGAGGCAATGCGAGTTGCTTTATTTAAGCTCTTAAAGTAAGTTTTGTCTATCCTATTCGAAATAATATCTGTTTCATCTACTACGGTCATATTATGCGAATGTATTATTTTCAAATTATTTTATCTCTTTAAAATTTTAATTTCACAATGTTATTGCTCCAAAAAAGTTTTAAAACTGTTCTAATTATAATTCAGAAAAGCAGAAACGGGACTCCAGAAAATGGCCGAAACAGAATCGGAATCTGTAGAGGCAACGCGGAGTTTAAGTTTTCTTGACCCGGTTGTACTCTCCTACGTGTCTGGCTTGGGTTTCGGTGTAATGGCGGGTGCCTTCTCCATGATCAACATGTTATCTGATATGCTCGGCCCTGGAACCATCGGTCTAAAAGGTCAGACCGAGGACTTCTTTTTTATGGCGGGTAAGGATACTCTATAACTCTTACCATTTTCTAGTAATGTTATAATATATCGTTAAAACTTTTTTGTTTCAGCCCTCCAAACTTTGTGTATTATTCTGCTCCACACAGTCTGGGGTGTCATTACTTTCAATGCACTTAATAATCGGAAATATTCATATTTTGTGCTAGTGGTATTCCTTCATTTATTGGTGTCGGGACTGGTAAGTAATGAAGATAATGTAGCTATTGAACTGAATTAAAAGCTGTTTTCTCCATTTATATAATATAATATTCATTAAAATAAAAAATTCTGCATATAAAATTCATATTTGTAATTTTCATATTGTCTAAAAGTAACTATTTGTTTTTGTTTATGATAGTTGGTTTTAATTTATTAATATGGTATAAGTAAGACAAAAGTTCAAATGAATCTCATCTAACTCATAACAAATAATTAAAATAACCTAAAATGAGACTGCTCATTTAATTCTCTCCTTTTTAATTTAGACTTTACTCAATGAAACAGCTTACCCTGCGCCATTCATTACAACACTTGTCTCCTATCTTGTCCTCTTGGCATGTATCGGTTGGACTGTTTTCATTCTGCGACAAACCAACAAGGAAAGATCTTCCCTTTGTCAGCCATTAACAACCGAATAGCAAAATAACACCTTAACATCATTATCAATTTATCCAGACGAATGAATTAAAAGTATTGTTTAAGCTTGGATAATTTCAAGAATTATTTGAAAAAGTTATCATTATTTTTGTTGAAATTTTGAAACCTAAAAATTTGTTCATAATTGTATTGTGTTAGATGACTTGCTGTCTAATAAACATTTCTACAGAATCTACAATCATTATTTGTGTCATAATCATTCTATATGTGTATTGTGCATCCACACAAAATTAACACTGATGAAAATATCAATTGGTTGTCAATTATAAAATATTTACATTTGCAATCCTGTTGTATTGAACTGTTTTATGAAAGTTAATTTATTTTGTAAATAGTATTATTTGTCCTCATTAGGTATTCTTCGTTCGTTTCATAAACAAAATTCTCTTTAAGTGATTGTTATTTTAAATATGTAGTCTAAATCTTGTTCAATTAACAGTTAATGTTGCTTTAATTGAATAGATACCAACTATAATTATTTTTTGGTTCAAAAGTTGTTCCCTTTTTTATTAACTACAGCCGATCTCTTTGGTATTTCCACTTTTGACATGATTTGTGACATCGCATTCGAAACAACTCCACAAAATTTATTTCTGGTTTTGAAGTTTATTTCTGAAATTGTTCTTTGTTTTTCATTGATTATGCAGATTTGGTGTATTCATTTGTTTGTTATATAGTACTGTAACTATAATTAATTATATTTAGTAGAGAAAAATTCTTTGCGAAATTTGTGCATTTCATATATTACAAATGTTTCTATTTATTGCTTACTATTTATTGTATTACTAAATACTTGTACACAAAAGGGGACACTAAATCCATTAAAATTATAATGAAATAAACAATATTACTTTTAAAATGAAATGATATTGGCCTATAAGCTGGTTACAGAATAATGTAATCATTTCGAAAGCTCGTTCATTATTATAATATTAGTCTAAGTAGTAAGTTAATTTTTATACTTTTTTATGGATATATATTGTTAATATAAAATAACATATTATTAAACATATATAGATGTTATTAAAATATGTTACATATTTGAAAAATATAGTTGACATCATTGCGATTGAAATAAATACTAAAAAATAACACAGTGATTAATTAAATTAATATATACATTTTTAATTAAATTGATTACATTGATAATTACATACATTAATTTAATTCCATTGATAACTAAATTTATATACAAAAATCATAAATTACGGAAATATAGATACATAATTTATCACAAACAGATACAATTAAACTGTTTCAGAAATATAGTATTCCGGCACGTCGGAACAGAAGGACTGGGATATGTTTCAGTCACTAGTCCCTCCTAATATTGAAAATACAACATTTCATGCTCATAAATATTATAGAATTTGAGATAATATCAGCACAATATTTTTGAAGCTTTTACTTTCCCGAGTGTAAATATATAAATAAAATATTGGAGTACAATTATTGGGTGATACGTTTTTCATGTTATTTTGTAGGTAGCCTTTTGTAAATCGTTAAAGTTCCCTTTCCAATCGAGCCCCCCCCCCCCCCCAAAAAAAAACACTCAAAACGTTTCGACGTACCTGCAGGTATTTATTATTAAACATAAATGGGATTGAAATATGCGTTCAAATTTGAAAAATAAAAGCATAAGTATATGTGAAAGGGAGAATGTTCCAGAAAAAATTATGATCTAGTAAAAACTCAAAATAATTTCTTCGTCTTTCTTTGCGATTAACAGTCTGTAGCTATTTGAACCAAGTTCAGGTGCAAGATCATGCAGTGATTCAAACGTTGCTGTGAAATGTGCTTCGTAAATAGGTCTTAATTCGTCTGAGCAAAGAAAATGTTCGTTCAGCTGTCTCTATAGTATACCTAAACTGAAAGAGTTATTAAATCTTCAGCAGTTTGTGGACTTCATTTAGCAGAACTTTGCAAATTTGTTGTTCATTAAATTAAGGCATTACAAAGAGTATCAAGTTTTGTTACCAATTGAAATTTCCCTTGAAGAAGATCAGGGATCAGTTCCAGTTAATAAACATTTAACTATTGGCAAAATCGAGATTACCTTCAGATAATTATTTATACGTTTGCTATTTATTGGAATTTATATTGTCATTCTCTGCTATAAATAGACAATTTCAACAACAATTATATATTTGTAGCGTAATATACACAATATGGAGTATATATATAAACCAAAGTTCCTTCCATCTGTGATACACACATTAGGACGTTGTAACTATCTTAAGAAAAGATGCTAGGTATTTTTATTAAGTTTATTGGGGGGAGAGGCTTTAGGACACTTCATTCCCCCAAGAAAATTATTGAGGAGGGGCTGAAGCACCCTCAGCCCCCTCCCACCTGCTTCCTTCGCCACTATAAATTAGTATTGAATTCTGGTATAATTATTTTAATTACGTATATATCAGGCTGTGATAAATAAGAATATAGTGTCGGAACAGGGTCAAATCTAAAAGATTATTCACTCATGCATAATATTATGACGTAGAAATATTGATATATCACACATGTTAGTTTTATATCGCATTATGACACTGTTTGGATAGCATATTATCTTATATACAAATTAAAAATAAAATTGTATTATTTAAAAAATGCCAAAAATAATATTTATAAATTACAAAATAACAGTTCACAAACATTCTGAAAAACAAAAAAAATATAAAATAATTTATAAAATAAAATTATTTCCATAACATACTACTGCTATTTTAAGGTCAAATTAAAAAAAACTTTTTTTAAATTTTATAACATATATTATTTAAAGTGATCAAAATTACATTATATTAACTATTTTGTACATATTTAATTAATCAGATATTATTAATAACATTTATAAATAGAATAAAAGGAATTCAATTAAAACGAGGATCTATATATTTTTAGGTTGATGCAGCTGTATGGTGGCGCGCTTATTAGTGTTTGAAGTATCTCACAGTGCAGTGGTAGTCGTTTTGTCTTCGTTGTTTAATATTTTAAATTATTAAATATTTATTCACAAAGGAAAATGTGGTGATATATCAGTGATATATATATATAGATTGTGCAACGGTTTATACATTTCATGAATTGTGTATTCGCGTTACTCGATTATATATGCTTTCTATAGCACTTATTTAACAGTGGACTATAATCCTTTTGTATTCAGTACAGAATTCTCAGTAAACATGAGGAAGAGCCCTCCTCATAGCAACAGGAATGGAGAGAAAATCATAGCTGATGATTCAATATGTAATGGACGTACACCAACAAAAAATCAAATTCAATTAAAACCCAATACTCCAAAATTAGAAAAAGTTTCTCAAAAATGTCCTAAAACTCCTAATAACAATGGAATTATTTCATTACCAAAGCAGAAAGTAGAAAAATCTGAAATTATCAGTAAACAATCTATTTTAAATTTGCAGGAGGATATGTGCAGATCATCTATTACTTCAACCCTTTCTAATTGTACACCAGACAGCAATCATAGTAACCCAACTTTACATTTTAAAGTTGATATTTCCCCACCCATTGATTATATTTTAGATGATACCATAGTTGATGGATTTTGTGTTCTTGCATTTGAAACAGAGGCTGATATAATGGTAAGTTTTATTGGTTAATTGGTTGACTGTTGTCTGTCATTGATTAAATTCCTTTTAACATCAAATAAAACCATTAGTATATATTTGAGGATATTCTTATAGATTTAGTTTGTTCTTAAGCAAATTATTAATATTTCTATGATGGTTCCATACTTTAAAAAATATTAAAATTTACTAGTAGCCTAGTTTTAACAATTAACAGTAAAGTTAAAAGTAAGCAGGTGCAGTCCCAGAAATATTTTAAAGTGGGCACAAGGTCATATAATTGCACATATAGTAGCAATATAACATTCAAAACTATAATAGAAAGGGTATATTCTTTCTTGAGATAGGGGGGGGGGGGGCACAACCCCTCAGCCCCCTCCCCCCTCCTTTTGTGTCTGCCCATTGTAAGTAATGAACTAAAATATATTTCATGATTTCTAAATTTTATGGTAATACATATAATCTTCCTCAAAATTTACTCCATTAATAGTTTGTATTATATCAGTTTGTTAAATTAATTTCAAATTTGGAAACATTAATAATTGCATCCCATAGATCTTCAAGTGATTAAAAAAAATTATTTTACTAAAAGACTATTGAATATGCTCAGATATTCTCAAATATTCTTAGTCTTCCCACAGAGACCAAAAACTCTAATGTTTATATTTTAGAAATAAAAACATATGAAAACTTTTTTACAATAAAATATATTTATAGTACATAGGTACTTAATTATGAGTTCAGGATGGTATTTACTTGAATTTCATATTATATAATAACTAATTTTGAGATCATATTTTTTCTTGTTTGCAGTGAAAATTAATCTATAAAAGCTGCACCTGTGTAGATCTTTTTTTTTTTACAAATGGGACACTAATTATAATGTTCTATTTACAAAGGGTGGACTAGAGTGCTAAACAATGCAATTTAATGTGAAAAAGTCAGAATTGGTTTATTTAAATTGAAAAACCTAAAAAATGAACTCAAACCTAAACATATTTTTAATTTCCAAGTGTTGGAGGCCTAAATTCTTAATATAGATTACTATTACCAGGATTGCAACAAAGTCATAAATATGCTTGAATTTGAGCATTTTGGTTTTGAGAAGTTGAATAAATTTCATTTTGATCATTTTTTTTGATAAAATTTGGAATATGCTTAAATTTGAGTAATCCATATAAAGGGCCCTATTAATTTTGAAGAAATCTTAATGTTAAACTGTACTCATTTTTTTAATTAACACACCAATTCTCGGTTGAGTAGTGCTGTATCAATTTCAAACAATAGTTTATTTTGATTGGTTTATCATGTTACTCCTCTTTTCATTAACTATATGGGAAGTATTACATTAATAGGCAAATAGTTGTGTACTTCATCTCTAGTCTTTATATATGTATTGTTGTGGTTTATACACATTCATTTCAAATTTTCAAGTGTGTGTCCATTTACAACTTAGGTCCAAAAAACTGCATTGCTCAACATGTTAAAGATCATCCTTTTGATGGTATAAAAATACTGACAATTGCAAACAATTCTTGTCTGTAATCAAAGCTGCCAGCAAAATATATTGAGATGATATAGAAAAAAATAGATGAAAGTGTCCTGAAATGAAACTGTGAAGATGTCAAGCTTTATCAAATGCAAAAACAGCAGAAATGTGTATTAAAAATCTTAGAGAAAAGGCTTGTAACACCAATAATTCAGTAGGCTTCAACAAAGCTAATGCTCTAATGTTGAGAGGAAAGTTCTTTAAAATATGATAACTTTAGTTACTGTTTTAGTGTTTTAGAAGCAATGTTTTATGTATTGTAAATTCTTTAATTCTTCTAACCTTTTAAATAATAGTTCTATTATTTGTACATAAAATATTGGTAGTTTTTACATACACTATTACATAGTATTACATACACTTAATTATATATCAACAATTAAATAATACAATTGTGTACTTTGTTTTTGTTAAATTGAAAATATTTTATATTTTTGTTTAATTATACATATTATATAGGTTACATACCAAGTAATTTACACTGGTTATTTAATTTCATTGTCTCCTGCCATATATGAAAATTTTAAAACTTAATGCATTATACATGTATGCATTGGTTAACATAGTTTTTTATATTTACCTAATTTTCAAAAATAGGAATGTTTGATACCAAAAATGTGGTAAACATTGACTATTCCAAACAAGAATTTTGAAGTGAAAATAATGTGGAAACCCTGTATTACAGATGGTTTTCACAGTTTAATTTTTTTGATAAATATTATCTGGTTAATATGCATAGTCTGTTGGTGGTTCAGATGAACTACCCCTACTTCATTAATTATAAACTTTTGAATTTTCTTATATTTGTTTTTAATATTTATTTTATTAATTTATATTACCTAACATAAAACGAAATTCCTATTATAAGGACAATGCTATCCACACTTTTGTATTATTATTATGCTGTTTTATATTATTTTAATAGAGAAAAAATTGTAAATGGTGTTAAATTATTAACATTTAAAATAAATACAAAAAATATTCTGTTATAATTTTATTTGTTATGTTTTATAGGTCATTTTCTAAATCATTGTGGTGCTTTAACCTTTTATTGATGGTATTATAAAATTCCGATTTTCAAAAACAAGTTTTCCACATTTCTATTTTCTGAAAATTCAAAATATTTGTACGGTTGATAGTTTAGAGAATTTTAAGTTGACAGAAAACACATTTACCTACTAATAACAGTAATTCAAAATTATATACAATATGTGGGCATTGATTTCATTGTACTGTACTATTATAATAGTGCCTTATTATTTTATAGATTTTTTGTTTAGTTTTCTGTTAATATATAACTGTTCCTAAATAATGAATGAACTACTTTAAATGTTTATTAAATGAAAATATTGTTCTGCTTTAAAGATTAGAACATTGAACAATTAACCTTTGACAGGTGCTACATCAGATGTGGTTATGTTGTAACTTTTTTTTGCTATTAATTTTTTTTAAATTTCTCTGATAATTTCAAATTTAATGACCTGTTGGACCTAATTGTCATAGTGCTGTGAAATTAATATTTTTCTTTTAATTAGTTAACCACAGTTAGCTTTATAAATTATTTCAATACACATTGCTTAACTTTTTTTATCCATATCAACACTCAATTGTCTTGTCATTTTATTGATGGGACATGAACAAACACTTGCCTTGAATTGTTTTTTTTTGCTGTATGTATGCATATATATATATATATATAACCAGCTTTTAGAAATTGTAGTAATTAATTTTCCATAACATTTTACCATTACATTATAACAGACTAAATAAGGAATTGGGGGCTATTTTGAAGGTTATATTTATTGTGTTTGAAAAAAAATGTGCTCACATTGTATCTTGTCATCAACTTATATTGATGCCAGACATTTGTAGACATCATCATCTTTTATTTTTAGTCTCAAATATTGTTACAACCATTAGGTATCATCTGTATCAACATGTTTTGAGACAATATGTGTATAAATCAACCTTATCAAATAGCAATTACATGTTTCATATAATTTAAGTAACATTCTAATATTTATCATGAGAGACATTAACTCAGATATTACAATTTTCTAACATCTTACTATTGTCAATTTATATCTATATATTTCAATGCTAATAATAGATTCAATCAAAATATTTAGATTTTGTCAATGAGCTTTTAGATCTATAATAATATAGCTTAGAAAATTTTTAATATTTACTATAAAATATGTTTGATTGATCAATTATACTGTTCAAAACATAAACTATACACTGTATTAACGTTGAAAGATTTATGAAAGATGTAGTGTATGCTGGTAGACTTCATCTAAATTATTCTATTTTCATTGTGGTCCCCAGAAAATTTAAAAAAGATTATGTCAAATTTTCCTAAACGTGTTTTGGCACCTATCAAAAGAAAAGTAAAAAAAAATTCTACAAATATTTATAGATACATGAGTGAGCACGTTAATACATTAAGCCGTTTACCAATGTTTTTTTACAGTTTTTTATACATTATATAGTAGTCATAGTAGAGAATTTTCCAAAGTTCATCTATAAATAATTAAAGGTTAGAACCATGTCAAGCAGTTTGTGAATATAATATTTCCTGTTTGATTTTTTCTCTTTGTAACTATTTATTATATCATAATTAATATATATATATATAAGTTTTGCTTACATATAACATTTATTCATTTTATGAATATATAATTTATGCAGTAATTGAAATACAATTAGCGTATTATTTATTAATTGCTTTCAATTCGTATATGCAAATTAATTGATAAAATACTTCATTGAGACTATTAAATCAGCTTTAATCTGCAAGCTTCTTTATTTAATATTATATGCATTGTTTGGCTGTAGTCCTGTGTGCAGAAGCCTATTATAACTGAATCCTAAGTATATATTGTTTACCTACATAGTGTTACTTGTTTACTTAATATCTTACCTATGTCAATCGTATATGATAAAATTTGTATTTTAAATTAGCGAGGTCAATTTATAGATATAAAGAATCAATTCACATCTACTTAAGTAAATCGATACACTGTTTTTTTTTAATTACAGATCTATAATCGTTCAGCTTTGAACAATGATCCAATTATATATTTATTCCGAATATTTCAAGTTACTATATTAGGCTGTTTGAATAAGTTCATATTTTTGAATAAAATTAAGTTTTGGTAATATGTTCATTGATCGTTCATTTAATCGGTTACATTTTTGTACCATTTGGTTACATTCTTGTCAGGTTATCTTTTTATCCTCTAATTACAACCATTTATTATGAAGTATAGGAGCTATTGATTTATTTGGTTGTGTTTACTTGTTTCTTATTCAGGCGTATACGGAAGCTCAACAACGCTTAAAGTTACAAGCCGCAACTGAGTTGGAACAAAAATCAACAAAACGAAAGGAATCATCAAGAAAGAAAATCAAAAATAAGGTATGCAGTCTGACACAGACACTATCTTATCTTTTATAGACGGTGCGGTATGGCACTTTAAATTTATTATGTAGAACTCTAAAAGAATACTTTATTCTGCATGAGCACATTGCTAATTGTGCCGTTAAAGTAATAGTGCGTAGCTGTTAAAATATAACCGTTTAGCGTATACGGTAACTCACTTTAACTTTCCCATAAAACATTTAGAGTTTCCATGATATCGTTATAGGATTCCTTAAATTTACATATTAATATAGTTAATATATAATACACTTAATGCAAGTTATTATTGCCTGTATATTAACCAGGTTTAAAATTATTCTGAGGTGGCATTGTGGCTTTGTTACTACCTGTATACTTAAACATTAATTGCTGTTATTACGAGGTGAAAAGTTGACATAGCGCAGTATAGGCACTAACTTTTTGGCCTGAGATTGCCGCTTCCAGCGGAATATTGTAGAAAATAATCGATTCAGAGTATAGAAGGAAGCTAGCAATCAGCTGACCTGTTACTGTTAGGTGCTGACTATGCGTGTCCACTTGTTTGTATATCTAGTTTATGTTTTGATAACTTGTTATATGATATTATATTGGGGAAAAAATCTGAGAAATATAATTCTCATAAATTTTATTTAATTATGCGTTTGCCGTAAACTGATGAGTAAATAAATATTTAGTTCTTGATGTTTATATTTAAAGAAGGACATTGATATCATAAAATATGATTAAGTAGCAAATGTACACAATGCATTGACAATCAGTTGGGTGGGCTTCTCACACATAGGGGAGCTCTATGAGCCATCTTATCGATTCTATGACAATTCTACTGGCGTTGATTACTGCTACATAGCCTGACTGCCGAGTCCATTGGGATTTGGGAGGAAAGCGGCAATTTCCATTCTCAGTCATGCCTCTTAAGCCGGAGCAGTCACCCCCCCCCTTCTCTCTCTATTTTTGTTGATAAGCAATTTGTTGATCGTGTATGAAACTATTCTGAACTTATTCGTTTGTTTTGTCGTGTATAGTATCAGATTAAAAGCAGCGTCGTATTTCTTAAAGATTAAACATATATAGTGTTTGTTAAAATTAAAAACTTTTTTATATATCCTAAAACTTTCTTGTCTTTATGTGATTTTCTAACAAGTCTAAGTCTTTTTTTCTGAGGAATGTTATCTGTTTCAGTTAAAAAATATTCTCAAAATCAATTATATCATTTCTTGCTTTCACACTTATATTCGACTCTTTTAAGATATCAGTATATAGAAGTGATTATGTCATTTGTTTTTGTAAGAATTATACTCTGGTGTTATTTATACCTACTACGCTTTAGTAAACTATAGATATACGCTAATTATTGTTAACCAGTAGTTGACACATTATTTACAATAGGAAACTTATTAATAAGTTAAGCAAGCTGTCGTAATTTTTAATTCGAGCAAATAATGTCAACAATATTTAGCTGTGTCTGTCCAACCCTCAGGCGCACATATTTATGACGAACACTGCATAAACCGGTCTAAAACAAGAAATCGATGTTCCAGACATAATGTAGATGGTATGTAGATAGTAGGCGTACAGCATATTTATAGAGGATCAGTTGTTGGTGGTGCTTTATGATATAAGAGTTGTGTATCAGTTTAATGACTTCTTTGGCACTAAGCTAGGACACCTAATCCTGACTTTAAAAATATATAATATATGCATATTTAGTGATGTGTAATATATGCTCGGACTAAATTTTCCGACAGATTAAAAAAAATTATTAAGTCGATTTTTGATGTTTACAAATTAGGTTCTTTCAATTTGTTTTTACTAATCAAATAATATATCGGAATTGATTATAGATATTACATTACGAAAATTAGTAGATTTTACGTTTGTTTGGTTTTTATATAATATTTGTGTTTTGCGATATGCGCGCATAATTTAAAAACGACAGTCGTTGCAAAATGTACAATATACAATAATTCCTTTGAAATATATTTATATAAATATTTAAAAAAAAAATTAATAATATATTATGTATACCTGTAAGAGTTGCTCTCTTTTTTATAGTTCGTTTTAAAATAGTAATATTTATGATTTTCAATACTATAATCATACGGAATATTTTTCAAATTTGTATATTATTTATAGCGTTCGTAGTATTTCTTTTTCCTTTTGAATTTATGTCATAATTTTTTTGTGCAGTTTAACTTTTATTCATATCTTTTTATGTACTTTTAACTGATAATCGATATTTTTTTTCCTTTTACTTCATAGTAAACACAGATTGACTGATATTTCTCCTTAATATTTTATTCAGCTTAAATTAAAAATTATAGCTTTAATCTGGATATAATTAAATTATAAGGTTGATATCGACTTATACGGCAGTTTATAATCAATTTTAATATATTATTATCTTTTTCACTTCTGCTGTATATTTTAGGTCACACTATTAGTATTTTTTAAATCTCATCATCTGCTTACTAACACTAGGGTATAACAACTTCATTGAAGTCAATGTTGTGTAAGACACCTGCGAAGCAGTAGGACGGACGGGAAGGGACAGAGTCGATAGCACAAAAGTTGACTTCTGTTTTGATATAGTCAGTTTCATTGCCTTGATTTTTAGTCTTGATTTTCAACCGTGTATATAATATATAGACACACACATACATACACTTTTTAGAGGAAATTATATCTTGAATGACGGCACACACGACTGGAGAGAAGAGTAATATGCCATTCCAGTAGTCATCGCCAGGAGTTGTATCCACTCTTATTTTTGCTTGACCTTGCTGTGTAGTCTATATAACCTTCCAAAGGTTGCTGCTGCTATGGCTCTGCTATCTATAATTCAACAAACGATTTAATCGTCATCGTTTCTTGCCTTGTCAGTCGAGTGTTTGGAGATTTTCTGTCCTCAAAATAAAGACTACTCTATATGATCAAAATATATCTTTCCTATCCACCAAACATAATATCATGTTGTATATCGGTTGTCGCTTTATTACTATCCTCAATTTAATTAGCAAATCCGTGTGTCTGTTGATTATATATATTTAGTATGTTCTGTTAAAATTCTGTTGTGTTTGTATTAATGATTCAATCACTCGTTCATTCGCTGTTTTGAACTATCCTTTGTGCCGATTTTTTAATATACGTTATTATTTCCGTTTAACGATTTACCCGCCACTTTTTAGAATAAGTTTAGTACAACAATATCGTTTAATCAAATTAGTTTTTTAATTGCTGTTTTTAAATAACTATTTATCTGTATATACCTCTATATATATACATATATTACTACATGAATAGTTTTCTTTTATAAATTAAAATGTTACTATATAAAAATTACTAAGCGATTACATATCTAACGGTGTAAAATTAGTCTAACTAATATAATATTGATTTTTTTGATGCGCGGCGTTGTAAAATATTTTTTTTATAATATTGCTGGTTATTAATATTGTTATCCACTAAAATCGAATGAAATAATTAATATCGCTCTATTTTTTTAAAAAAATTATAAATTAAAATTAGTAGAACAATTCGTTTTTTATATCCTGTTTTGTAATTCATAAACATATTCTGATTGTGTATGAAATAATTATACTCGGTAGTATATAATTCGTGTAGATACAGCTTTGTTTTAATGTGAAAATTATGAGTTTTTAAAATAAATATCTATTTATCAATATTAAAAACAATTTTCACTTTAAAACAATTATTTAAATAGAATTCATTGTTGATTTTGTTTTTCATTCTTTTGAAATAGGAAATATTGTATATATATATGATTGTTTTGCCAATTTTTAATTATATAGTGAATATTTACTGTGATTAAAATATATTTTTTGACTGAAATATGTCTGCAATGTTAACGAAATTATTTTATAAAAACATGAAAGAATCAAGTTATTAAAAGAATAGTTTTCGTTTTATTTTGAAAATGTAGATCTTAACTATTCTTGACTTACCTATACCACTTATATTATAACTATTTATTTCTATGTACTGTTTATGAAATATAATGTAATCCTAATTTGTTTCAAGTGGTTAATATAATATTTACAAAGTTCAGAGAGCCAAATAGTTTGATAACGCTATTTTTTAATGCTTATATAGACAATTTATTGCATTGGTTCCTACTTTAACTGTGTTATAACTGTGTGCTGGTTTACCTTCTTACTTGTGCTGACTCATCGGCTGTCTTGTAGCACCACTTATATTGACAAATAGCCGCCTGTCCGTCCGTCTATCTCACCTTATTTTTGCCGGTTTGATTCTATCGAAAGTTCATTAATATATTTAGTGTTTTGATTAACTATTGTGGAATTCTATAATATTTAAAATTTATGTTGTTTGTGGTTTAAAAGTTAAATTTTAAATATTTTGTCTATCAATTCATATTTGCTAAATAATATTCTTTGTGTGAGTGAACTACGTTAATAAATTAGGTTCATTCACAGATATGCAATGTATGATTTTCAATGCAGCCAGATCCTATTTTTGAGTAATTCTACTTACGCGTTATTCTTGTCATTAAATTGCACGAAATTCTTCCACTACATTGGTCATGTCTCTCTTTCTATTATTCAACTCTCCCTGGATTCTCCTGTGGTTCCTGTTCCTTCAGTTCACTCGTCTCAACCACTTGGCTTACGCTTGCTCGCTTCCACACCCCGTGGTTGTCTTACTCTCTCTCTCTCTTTCTTTCTCGGCTTTCCACATTCTCTTCATTTATATAAATGCGAAGTTTTTCTTGTAGCTTGTATGTATCAGTTTGTTACAGATTCCCCCTACTTCCTACCCCAGTTTTATCCCCAAACTGCTAAATCGACTGTTGACATAAAATGAACATGATTTTGATGTGATGTTTTATTTGTGTGAGTTGAAGATGTTTAAATCAATGCTGATCGGTTGTGCTGTTAGCTGACTAAATGATATATCGATTTGCTAATACCATAAACTTATTAGTCTAACAATAAACATGTATATGGGAGTACCTGAATTTTATTATCCCGTGTTGTGCTTCTTTACCCATTTGAAGAAAGCTGCCAGAAAATTTCATCAATTCACTTGTATTAATTTTCGGGATCTAAGTATGATTTATCAGCGAGATGATTTCTTCGCCAATATTGATTTCAAGGACAATTCCGTAGTTTTCTCTCTATCTCATTCTCAAAACTATTTCATTCTCTGCCTGTCTCGCCTTATTTTCTCATCTATATGTGGCACACAAAATGATTGAGAAGTTGTTTCGAGAATTCTTAGGTAGCTTTGAATATAGTAGCTCAAGCTAAACTGCTTTTGTTAGCGGTTTCCTCGTATGTCACTAATACTAACTACAAAGTCTTAATTCCCAGAGATCTATTTCCTCTGTGTCTTTTCTCCCTCTTCACTGTTTTATTCAATTTAATATGATGTTGATTGTCCAGAAAAATCAAAATTGTACATCATGTTTTCGATTTGCATCAATCGTATATAATTTAAATAGATTTTCATTAATTTGTGTTATTTATTTTTAGTTTAATTTAAGTCGATTCACACAGCAGGAGCATGTCAAAAGGATGTTAAATTTAAGTATTTGTTTTGTGTATCTCAATAAAATCAGTAAATTATTACGAGAATAAATAATAGATTGTAACATTCAAGTTTTATGTTCTTATAAAGTTTGTAAATATTTGTGTACGTGCGTTCGTCAAAAGAGTAAATTAGTAATACTGTAATACAGGAGATTACCACTAAGTATAGTACCACGCATTAGAATATAGGTTCTTTGTCGTTAATGAGAAATGTTCCTATTAATTATGTGTTGTGTAATTTATTTTTTTGTAATGTAAAAAATGTCATTCTCGTTTTAAGACATGAAGTCGGTATCATTTTAACTGAAAGAGTACCATTGAGTTTTAGATTTATGTTTTGTATTTGGTTGATTACATTTTTAAGGAGGTCGTTCAATCACTATATATACACGCTACTTTTCCTACACATATGTTACATATTTGTGTCGGTCAGTGTAATAATTATTCTAACCACTTTCCACAATAGTAGAGTGTATTGTCTTTTGCATTGTATGTTACCTACTTGTAATTCTCAATGTCACTTACTTATTTATTTAGAAAGACGTTTCATCTCCCTCTCTCTCTCTAATATATTATATATAGAGACATATAACAGCTTGTCTGCTCTATTGTAAGTATAGGTTACGTGGCGATGTGATGTGACTCTATATAGTGCCTAGACTCTCTCTCTCTCTTTTTATTCTGTCTCATTCCTGAAAATAAAGAGACTCACCATAATATTACCTTATAACTAACTCCACGCGACTATCCTGAAAATAACAACACTTTCCCGCCTCTTTGCATGTCAGTCAATCACTAGAAGGATCAAAGAAGGTGTTCTTTCACATCTTTGTTTCTTCCAATTTTCCGACTAAGTATTATATGTCTTATAACATAGATAGACATAATGTATCCGATCTCATTTTCCATATACTCCTTTCTCTTGTAAACTAATTGATTTAGTTTAAAAAATTAAACTGACGTGCCTCAGGTTTGCGTTATATTTGTTTAGCCCTTAACAAGTATGTTCTATTCGTCTTCTTGTTGTTTGCAAAATATTAGTCGATAGTAACAATATATTTTTAACAATTGTATGATATTTTTATATCAAAATGTATTAATTTTAAATATTATACAAATACTACAAAGAGATCGTTCATATACTTTCTTATTTAGCATATATATATTTATGGACTCCAAATGTTATTGTAGTATTTTTATTTATAGCTGTGAATTGTAATTGTTTTAATTAAATATATTACAGGGAAGCTAGTGTGTGTATATATATATATTAGCCAATGCTATTAGGAGTGCGTCGCATCTAATTTTTTCTTGTTTAAATTGATACTTGTTCAAAAATATAGTTTTTAACATTTTCTTTTTATTAAAAGGTACATATATACTTAAAATCTAAAAAAAACTTTACATCTTAACTGAAAACGACCTATATATATACTGATTTACAAATATTTTTGTTTTCATTCTGTTTGAATAGGATATTTAAATGAATTAAATATTTTATCTCTTGAAAACAAAAAAAAATCAGCTTATGGTATATCTCTGCTATATGTAGTCAGAATGGATTAAGTTTTTAAAGAAATATATTGGTCTCTTGATAGTTGTTAAAGGGTTTTTGGAACCTTGTCATAGATTTATTTCTTTGTAATCGTAAAAGTCATTTCAGTTTTGTATTTCTTCTATTTCTATTTAAGAATAAAATAACTGGGCATGACTTGTATATCGGTTTTATTTTATTTATTTTTAATTATTTGCTTTCACTTTTATAAAGCTGAATTCATGTTAACTACCAATAATTGTCAATATTGATTAAGTACAGATTATAGATCTTAATGTGTTTATAACAAATAATATCCGCATTATATACACTGTGTATATAAATATTATATGGAGTGATTGCTTCTTCAAGTTGCATCAAATATTATTTGAACCAAATTTCCGCTTGGTATGAGATAAGTAGAGGTCACACAAGGGTTTTCAAGAGTTAGTCATCCCCATCGCACTGAGCAGGACTCCCCCACATACCCCTTTCCAATTACAGAATAGGACGTATAAGTGATATGCAACCGCACCGTTATAGATTATGTTACGCAAGAAAATCCTTCTTCATATTATGGGAAGAAGAATTTTCTCTGCTTTTATAGCTTTACCCGGATTGGATCCTTTCATTTAGCTTAGTTTCCTGTCGCTAGGCAAATTTAAATGCAACCACATTGTGTTTAGGTATTGACAATGTTGTCGTGTTTCGATTCTGAACTTGAGACGTGCTTTTATTACGCTTCATATTACTTTATTAGTGTGTTTTTTTAGTTCATTTGAAAGCTTCTTTGATTATATTAATGTTGATAGCTTTTCTATGGTCTTACCAAATAAATATATTTTTGACTATATAAACTAAAATATATTTCACTACAGTTTATGTATTATTTTTTTGTATAAAATAATATTTTAATCATCCATGGTTAAAGTTCATTGTTACGAGTTGTGCCTTATGGTGGTGTTTTCATTTCAGTGACATTCATGTGGCATATTTTAATTTATATAGATTTCGATAAGTTTTTTAAATTATAAAAAAAAATTAAAGTAGATTGAAATCTAAATTGGACTTACAACGTCAAAGTCTGTTACAATTATTTATTTGCTATCTTGTTGTTTTACTTGTTAGGCATGTATCTTATAAGATCAATTGGAATTTGTTCTCACACTTGAAATTTATCGTAACTATGATGTATTTCCACTATGTATGTGTTGATACACCCACTTGTCGGGTGTAATACTATAGCAGGTTGATTCTTCTTTCATTTGGAATTATTTATTTATACTTCTATCTCATATTATATAACGTCTAGGTACATACCCTACATTTATACCTATAGAGTAAATGATTTAATGCCACGGAGAGTTTTGGCAAAAGAATGAATTTGTGTTATATTATTATAATTAATCAAATTATGATTTATTTTTGAAGGCTTAATTACTAAAATTAATCTTTTGAAACATATCGTATCTAATGATTGTAAATTAATAAAACGTAAATTGTAATTTTATATATACTGTCTTGCTAAAGGTTAACTAATATATTTTTTAATCATTCTCAGTCTCTTAACACGTCCATTTTAAATATAAGCGAAGAAGTGATAACATTATTTTTTGTTTTGTTTTTATACTATAACAGCTGAAAATTATATTAACCAGATTTTTAAAAATACTGATTGTAAATATTATAGGCCATTCCGAATTTAAACACTAATTCTCTCTCTATATATATAGCTAATTCCGAAAAATATAATGATTTATATATGTATGCAATATATGTGATAGTAATTAGCCCTATATAATTCCACAGGTAACTTCTCTTCACTTTAAAATGTCATCCGGGTTATATCCCCAGTTTATGGTTCTTAACGTACAGTATCGCCTCTGCTGTAACTATACAGAGGGTGGCTTGTAGTTGCTAGACAAGCAAAAAACGTTTACAATTACTGAAACATTGATTTAGTATTGGATGACATGAAAAGAGCATTTGGATAGCTTGTTTATCATGCGAGTGAAATTCCGGGTTGACAAGTTATATCGACATTCCGAAATAGACCTCTATTTTCAAACAATAGGTTCGGCCTGTAGACTTATAGTGTGGAAAATTAAATTTTAATGTCTTCTCATATTCATTGATTGGTATGTAATTTCCTTATAGAGCATACAGATGTCTTTTCCATAAATTTGCCTCTTTTAAGCATGTGGTTAAGCCTGAAAAGGGACAATTCAATAGTTGTATAAGGACATTGAATAAGTCGGGCTTTATTAGAATGATGGATAACTTTATGCAGATCGATATATATATATTATGTTGATTTCGTTGTTGTCGAATTGATGACAGAAAGATATCTGTGGTAACTGAATTTGCTTTCGGTATATTATTGTTTTTTTCATATTTGAGTATTTATTGCATGCTATAATAAAATAAATATGTATACAATTTATCATATAAAATAAAATACTGCCTACTGTTATACGTTTAAATTTATTCTATTGGTACAATTATTTATTTTTTAATTGCTCAATCGTTTTTATATAATTTACGCAAGAATAATTTTTTATTAATTATTTTTATAAATGACAATATATTAACTATTATATAAATTAAGATTATCAATTTTTTTGTCAATTATGCCACGTATATAACCATTTATCATTTACTGTATAAATGCGATGTGATCCTTTATTATACAACGATGGTTGAAAAAACGTAATATATAATGTTCCAAATTTATTCTACAAGTTGTTTTAATACGACTTTATTATTTTATGAATATAAATATTTAGAAAGTAATCCATCTTTCGTAAAGCAACAATATTATTATAACATTGTCTCAAACTATACGTATATTTAATTTTTTGTGTCTTGACACTTATTATGATATGCGCTTTACATACTGCGATTCATTTAGTATGTTATGAAAAAAAGAAATTTGATACGATATGTTACTTCCTATATTGGATGTTATGTTGATATATGAAAAAGTTATAACTTTCGATAATTCAATTTATATTGTATAGTTCCTCGTCAATTTGTTAACCAATGGTTTATCAACAGCCAAATAGCTATTTATTATTTTGATTGTTTCAATCATCTGCAATGATCAATGTATGAATTGTTTTCATTATATATTATGACGTTTACCACATAAAACCTACTAACTGTCACATGCACTTAATGTTTGGCTGTCACGTGTTAGTTCAGGTTGAATGGTAACTTACAACTTTTGAGGCTAGATCGACAGGTTTAGTGGACTTTGAGTTACATATATTGTAATTGAAACCACGTTGTTTTACAGTTTAATTTTTCTTATGCTCCACTCTATCAATTTTGAATAGACAGAATGAATATTTACATTGTAAGATTATCAAATATTCTTTCTAGAAACTAAATTAATCTAACGTTAAAATGTTGCATAATAAAATTGATTAATTCATGTTTAATCAGATAGGTTTCGCTGATTCATTCACTAAATGATTAATAATCGTAATTGTCTTTTGCGCTTTCGTGTTGAAGCTGGGGATGATATTCCCACGATTTATTATCTTCAGAGAGCTAAAGTTCCGCGATCTCTCTGAATTTGATGACAGGTCATTAATATTAATTTTTTGCTTTTAATATCTAGTGGGAATAGTTGTTCGGGAAAAATTAGACAATGTTATTATTCGCTACTTCTGAGTAGTATTGAGATTTTTATATTATAATACTTTCTTCGTCAAAATAAATAAATCCGTTTTCTTTTCAACCAAAAACTTAACAATTTTGTTTTAATATGAAATTAAATTATTTGTTATCACGCCTAGCATAATTAAATAATAAATGGAATCTGAAATATTAATTTGTATTTACATCTAGACATCCTTCTTGTGTCTTAAGTCTCACTGTATTGGCTTGTACTGGAACATGGTTACATTCTAACATTTTCCTTGCGTAAATTTCCTGGTATATTATATACTTATTTTTTGTCGGTTTTCCATGCAAATCATTAGAAACGTTTCTATTGTGTTTAGTGTGACAAAACTTATGGGATGTTAAGCTAGTAAGTACCCGACAATTACAACGACTTTCCTGCCTACCTCTCTTCTTCACAAACTCTAAATTTCTCTAGTTATTATTGTTTAATTGTGGTTGGAGCTAATAACAAGACTAATGTCACCTTAATAACAGTTTAATGATGTAAATTGTCGTGGATGTTTATATTATGGATGAAACTGTCCATGATTGTTTCACATATCGTTTACTCCCTTATAGTTTATCTCTTTCTCTCGCTCTCCATTTCTCTGGACAGTATTCATCAAAGACTAAATTAATTTGGACTCGGTATTATAGACTAAGCCGGATGTTCAATTAGACTACATTATAATTAATTGACAAATTTATCGCTTAGCTACCTTCTATTTGTTATTTGCGATAATCGACCTTGTTCATAAAATTGAGACACCGTATTATATTTAGGATACCCCTTCTATATATATTATAAGAAAATTATGATGTAATCATATTTATTGGTCGTATATAATCATATACAAGGCTAATTATATTTATACACTGCCACCAATAACAGGATACTGTTAGTGTATTAATTTAATGGTGTAATATACATAACATAACATCTTTCAGGATTGCTGGTCTGATACTTTTTCTAGTATTTACCTACGTATATACATTATCGATAACTTGTGTAGGATTTGGTGTGTCTTAAATGTACTTACTGTACGGTAGTATATTCTTCAAGAGTACAAATTTGACGGTATTTGTTGATAAGCGGCACGTAAAAAACTTTCGTGTAGATAGAGACGTATGTAAAGTAGTTTTCGTTTATGACTATTTTGTTCATAAGGAGTATAATTTGCAGCGCTCTGTTTCAAGACGGCACTAATTTCATTATCTAGAGTTTAAATTAAAATAATTTAGAGACAAATTTAAATATTTCAAAGAAAATGTTAATTAGAATTTGAAATATTGCTTTTTGTTATATTAATTGTCTATGTAACGTCCCTCTAGTGCCCGGACAATGATAACTGCAAGTTGGATGACTCTAGAAGTGACTGCCCCTCACGGGACCCACCCTCCTTTTCCGCTGTCTCTCCACTCATCACCATCAAACCGGATTTAGATAGTATTAACGCCTGCAACGATACCAGCCGGCTACTTCCCGACTCCTGTGAGGATGATGATGGTGGCGTTGTCATGACGCCCAAGAGTCCACTACGGGTGGTTTGTCCCCCCGACTACTCCTGCTATACTTTCCCTTCGTCAGATGACGCGCCAAGAGCATCTCCTCCGCCCAATCTGAGTCCTGTGAGAGCTAGAATCAGGACACCCGGTGGACTTAGTGGTCCCCCAATACTGTGCTCGGAGAAGGTAAATATACAGTTGTGATCGTATATTATAAATGATGAGAACAATATTATTTAGGTTGACTTTATGTATTTCTATTTGAATAACAAAATCTTTTATATACATTTTCTAGAGACCAGCTACTAAAAATTCTGATCAATTTTTATCTTATTGGCTTTATTGATTTATTTCAACATTTAAAAAACTCATTTTACAGTTATTTTTATAATTAGCATAATTATTCGACTAATTTAAAGTAATGTTATCTGTGTATAATTATATTTGTGAAATATTCAGTAAGTAATTCTAGTATAAATAATCCCTTGAAAGTTACAAATGCTAGAATGTTGATGCAAATATTCACGAATAATATCGGTGTATACCTGCTTCTTCTGCGGTTGTTTAGTTTAGGTTGAATAATGCATGTTATGGATTGAAGTATTCTTTGGATTTGCATGTGATTGAAGACTGCTAATAATACCCTTCGATATCAGCAATTCATTATCGAAGTACTCTCAGCATCAACACTTTCTTCAGGTATAGGATTAAAGATCCACTCTGAAACAATTACTTCGTGTCGAGAGACAGTAGGCTGTTTTCCTTCGGCAGGTTCCCCTTGTCTGCGTCAAGTTGTTCCAAGTAGCTTCTTGTCGAGACTAAGAAAACTAGCTATACCACTACATCGATCTGGGGTGCGCGAAACTATGGAACTCTTTATTCTACTTGAAACAATACCAGTTTGTGTTTCATTGTTGTTTGAATTTAAACTGTCTGCTTATAGTTGTGCACCAACATTATTATAAGAGATTGAATATTCTAATGAGTCCATTGCACGTCGCTTAATACAGAATTTGTAAGAAATAAATGATTCAGAATACATCTTTGTTTTCAAGTATAATAATAATAAGATATCATCGAATGTTGTATGCTTTCAGATTTCTCCGAGATCAACTGGTTTACACGAAAACTCGAAGTCGTCCTCCAACAATCACAGTCCCATGGTCAAAAAGGTAAAGGTGATTTTTGTTTAAAATTGATGTTGTATTTTGAAAAAGACAATAATAAGTAAGATAAATATTGGTATAGGAATGAAATATTGAACATAAATATAAACAAGTGTCATTATGTATTTTTATCTGTCTTTCCATTCTACAATTGTATATAGGTCTGCCTTTTTGGTACTAAATTTAAAGTCATGTATTTATTGTTAACTCATTCTAATTGGCTAAACTTTCGGCCAATAATATGGAGCTTGAGTTAAAATCAACTGCATTTATAAAGGATATTCTTCTCTTGGAAGGAGCCCTTTCTTCTCCCGTCCAGCCATTGTAGGTATTGTGTTACCCTCTGTCTGAAATTGGTGCTAGTTGCTCGTCGTGGAAAACACGCCGTCAAATTGTTCTTTCTCTGCAATCTGTGTGAACACGTCATTTTATAGACACCTAGCCAGGACTTGTGTCAGTCAATCCTCGAGGATATAGAACAGCTGCCTCTTCCTTCTTCCTTCTACTCTCCAATGCAAACCAGCATTA
>JAUZNC010045880.1:0-12048 GCA_034780395.1 Vannuccia rotundouncinata | reverse complement strand
GTGTCAGTCAATCCTCGAGGATATAGAACAGCTGCCTCTTCCTTCTTCCTTCTACTCTCCAATGCAAACCAGCATTAAAAACAATTGAGAGTTTACCAGTGTCTACGCTTGTTATAGTTGTTGTGTCATAAAATTATATTGGTTCTATTTACACGTTTCGGTTGCTCCGGTGGCCCATCCACATATTATCACTGCTAATTGTTGTGTGACTGTTACATCCGTGTCCTTACTTGCTGGTATATCAATCATGACTTCTGTTTATGGTTAGTGCTTTGTTTATTTTCCAACTAATGTTACTACTAGTAGCTTATTGTATATTTAGATATAAGATTTGTAGAATTTATAACTAATAGAAGGAGGATTATACTGTTGAACAATATGCATAACCTCTGGAATTGTTATCTTACAATTATTGACGTTATGATAATTTTAATGATGTCTTTTCAAAAATGTGTAGGCATAATATAGTAACTTTAACCTTTTTTCGACGGTATTCTAAAATCCATAATGTTCTGCAATGGTATTTTCATGCTAATTGTTTATAACTATATTCTCGGTGTCAGAAGATTCATACTAAATAAAACAATATTAAAAACGCCTAGACTGTAAGTTTTAAAATATTTCTATTTTCGGTCGATTGTATTAAAATATTAAAAATTATAGTTACCATTTTAAAACTATAAAAATACATATGGAAGTATAGACATATTTTCCCATAATACATTTATTCACTTTTATTCTACTTTCATAAATCGGATTCTTTGTAGGATATTATGTCTCATGTTTTTAATAATAGCATTATATAATATTTTACGTGTTTCTAATTTTCATATAACCTTTATACAATTAATATAATATAGCATTACGTTCATACGTTATCCGTGACATTTTTAACCTTTAAAACATGTCGATGTTAAATTTTTTAAATCTTTGAGATAAGCTTATTAACAATTCCAAAGGTTAAAGTTATAATTATATTTGAAAATAATAGCATGTATGTTTATATAATAAGTACCTATTGAATAGGTATACTGTTATCTTACTTGAGTCTAATATTAATATATTATATTTAATTAAAATCTTTAATTGAAATCTATTTTATTATATTAAAAAATGAAATGTTTGAATTTTATGAAACTTTAAAGCATGTTTCTGTTTTCTTCATAATTTAATACTATTGCTATTCTCTATAAATGCATTGCATTCAAACGAATTAGTGTAATTATGAAAAAGTTTTCTTTTGTGTGTTTCGAATTTCGGTGTGTAAGACTTGAATTATCAGCTATTAACCTGCACACATACATATATTGGAGTCTTTTTGTGTAAATTGTTTCTATAAATATATATTTATATAGAAGATACATATACAGACATGCCAAACAAATGATTTTCCTGATAAATTGAAGTATATAGTTATAGCAGTTGTCTGGAACACTGCAGAGAGATATAGAGAGTCGAAGACATTCCCTTTTGATTCTCTTGAGGAGACTGGTTTCGTGTTCCCTTCTCAAACTACAATGACTGTGCAGTGAATCTCTTCTATATTATAGCTCTATGGATGAGGTCATTATTTCCTTGTAGCTGTCACTTCCTATTAGTCATTTAATGTCTCCACACGGCTGCGATTTGACACAGTTTGACAATTCGCTTCCACACATCAACTCATAACTTCGGTCCCTTGTTTGTATATTGTCTCTCGCTAACTAGCTAACTAACCAGCGTGTAAACAAATCAATTTGGTGGGTTTCTTGTTTGGCCAGTGATGATGTGAGAAAACTATGGAACTTCAATTGAGATATTCCGGGATTGTTGAGATTTTGGGAGTATAATTTTAAATGTAATATCTTTTTCATCAACTACATTGAAATTTGTAAATCGTTTTTAATATTTGGATTGTTATTTAAGGAATTAATGAAGACTCTGACCTCTATAAATTGACAAATAAGTAATTGATTATTGCAGGAACAATCACCATTTAATTGAATTAGCCTTATAACATTGTTTTATTCACTCAATCTTTAAACTGTGATTCTGCTTTCACTGGTGTATTGTTTCATAGCTGAATAGATAGATGTTCAGCAAGTCTAACCTTCGTCCGCACTGATAATCTCAGCTGACCATCTTGTCGCTATTCTGGTTAACCTCCTCTTAAATGGAAAGAACAAGTCCTTATCAAATTGAAATCACTAGATACGGTTCGTATTCCTCCCGCTGAGACAGATAACAACTACTCGAAATCCTGCTGCAAAGGAACTTCCTGTGAACGAGTATTATGCTCTCCTTTATCTTTCTCTCTATAGTTAGCCCTCAGTCTATTTGCTTGTAAGGCATGACCCCTCTCCCCGCGTATATGGTTCTCCTTACAAGCATTCCGCAGACGGTAACAAGACCGATAGCCATCGCTAAACGTGTCGAAAGTTATTGGGCAGCTTTAAAAAATTCTATCTAGGGTAATTGAACTGGGGTCCTTTTTTCTTTAACTTCTATCTAATTATTTCCGTCTGTTAGAATTATTATTAAGCCAAGTGATGTTACTTGGGTGTATTGGTTTCAGAATAAATTTCGCTTTCTCGCACAAATCGTTCTATTATTTTTTATAACTTATATATGGCTACTTGTACAATGTCTGACCTAAGTGTGTTTTGTGTTATGCCCTATACATTGTGATCTATATAGATTAATGCTTAAGCTTGAAGTGGATCAGGTTAAGTGATAAGTGACTCTTGATATCAACTTAGGGGTCACATGCTGTCACAAGTTGGTGCTTTAATAGGACTAACTATCTTTCAATACTCACGCATACATTTTGGAGGAAACATTGAACAAATAATAAATTAAAAAACTACTCTAAACACAGCATGTTACACATATAGTGTCTGTGTGTGTTTTTATTTACCCACACTAGAAACATTTTAGGCCTACACTGTACTAAGTTTTGTTTCCACAGGTTGCAAAGACAGCATTTCTCTTCCTACTTTAATGTAACAACTTTATAGTTGGATACAATCCACTCCTGGCTACAAATATTATACACTTATTCGTCAAAGTTATGGACTGGCGCATACAGTTCTCGATACATTGTTTCAATAGTTTGTTTTTTCTTTAGAATATCGGAGGGCATAACGAAGCAAGAAATATGATTTTTGTCTATTAACTATTGCATCCTATACATTAAGTCTTCACTCTGCTGCATCCACTGTGGGCGCCTGGTGTATGCGACCGTGTTTTATTACTTTAAATGATCTTATGTTATTTAAATATATTTAGTTAAAAGAATTATATTAATAATATCTTTAACAAGATTAAATATTTCTATTAGTCAGTAAATTGAATTATTCTGACCATTTCGACAACAATCAAGTTGGTTATCTCTTTTCTACAGGACCCCGAAGCGCCGCATTCTGAACAGTCTAGATTCAACGGGAAACACTCACTGACCTCTCAATCCTCAACGGCTTCATCCATCCACGAGTCGCCCTTCAGTATCGCCTCTCTCGCACCACCCTCGCCGTCCCCTCGTTCCAGCCGCCCGCCAGCTCCACCCACGGCCCCCACCACAACGACAAACGGCGGTAGCAACCCGCGCTCAACCAGCTCCACCCCCAAGCCTCGGCCACCGTCTCGTGTCCGCGACCAGACCACTCAGCCTCCACCGCTGCCCTCCTTTTACTCACCAGCGAGTGTTGCTGGCTACGATCACCTCACAGCCGCAGCACTGCAGTCACACCCAGCAGCGAGAGCTCGGTTTCAGGTACCGGTCTCCCTGCCCGGATACCCCTGGTTGCCCGGCCTGATACCTCCTGGGAGTAATCCTACACACAATCCATCCGCGGTTTTTCCCAGGTACTTTAAATGTTGTCGTAAAGCTTCATAAAATTCCAAAGATTGGATTTAGTTTAAAACATGATTAAAACCTTTGATTACGAAATTATTGTGTTAAGTAATTGTTTAAAAATCACCTTGAACCGGAAATGAAATTGTTTTATTCTTATGTTTTAATTAGTTGGATTTTAGCTGTTGAAGTTTGCACGTCATCTGCATCTTCAAAAAATATTTTTATTAATCTAGATTGGTGTATTTTTGATTCTAATATAGAAAATAGTCCACATTGCTTCTTGTTTATTAATCTTGGTAGATTAAATATAATATTTTTATGAAATTAATTCACTTTTTTTCTACTTAAATAGGGGAGGTCCCAGCCCATCACCTGGACTTTCTTCAATAATGCAACATGTTAATCCCTCTCCTTCTCTACATCCGAACTCCGGTCATCCTCATCAGCAGCTTATAGGTCAGTCACTCAATAATAATAAGTATAACCAGAGTATTATGTGGTTATTTCCAGTTTGTAGAAGTATATCATTTTAGTTATAACAACAGTCATATTATATCTATAAGTCTAATCTGGACTTTCGAAATCCCTAGCAAACTAAAGTCAGGAAAACGGATGTCCGCAATTAAATAAATATGAAATAAAATTATACTATTAATGTACACTTTGATTTTTATTCGTGATTTACTGCAATCGGTAGAAAAAATAAAACGAATAAAAGTTAAATAAGTTCTATATATAATTTATGAAATAGCATAATATAATAGAATTGGGGGATAGTAAACAGGTTGTAATTTTCTCCTTCTTTTCTAGAACAGTGGAGATCCCAATTTATTAAAAAAAAATTATTTTTAACGATATCTATTATATAATTATATGTTTGTAATATATAACATAATATTTCTTTAACACCTTGGATTCAGGAATACGATGCAAATTATAGTTTTAATACATGGAGGTATAATAATATGTTTTTTTGTTTCCCATTGTTGGAGGATCCATGCTCATAATTATATTCATTTTTTTGTTCATTTTAATCTATATTTTTACGCTATTAGTTCTCCATTTTCTAATTTTAATTTTATCAGATAGAGCAGCTGTATACATTTATTTTAATATATTGAGATTATTAGATTCATATTGGTTTTCAAGCTAGCAATTCAAGCTAGATTTTTCACCCATACAATTACGTCAATCTTGAGTGTTGACACATTTCGCTTTCATTGTTGGCATTGATTTAATAAAAAACATTTGAATTTGTATAGTGCAAATATATTTCAAATAATAATTATATAGTTGATACTATGTATATATATGACCTTTTACTAGATACATTTATTGCCGATAATATTAATCTAGAAATCCAAATTTTATAATATAATAAAAAATTATAAATAAATACATTTCTTAATAAAATGAAATTTTATTTAGTCAATAATAGAAACTTTTATATATCTGTCTAACAATTTGTATTCATTAAATATTTTTGTTATTTTACATAATATATTTAGCCGCTTTTATTAAATAAATACATTTCGGTATATTATAAACTTTCGAAAAATAGTTTTGAGACTTGCAAACATTTTAGTGTATTATGTTATTACGCATTTTTGTAATACACCATTTATGATTTACTAACACATATTATATACTATCATATGGTTTGGTGTTTAATATAACATCATCAACTCTTATAATATAGTATATTTGAATAGTATACTTGAATAAGGAGACTTACTAGATTTTATGTAACAATGTGTATTTCATTTTGAGAGTTGTGTCAAAAAATTTTACTCTCAATGTGCGTTTTTGTGTTGAAATTATTTCATATAGAATATGAAGTAAATAATATGCATGTACTTAACTGATTGTTGCCAACCAAAAACACGATGAAACAGTACAAAAGCTTTAAAGTGATTATTATTATTTTATAAATTAAATTTCATTGATTATATTATTCTGTCGTGCTCTGAATTTCTACTAAATAAAATGAATTTACAATGGGTTATTCTATACATATACACGCTTAAAATATTCTTCTTTATAATATACTTGCTTTAATATAACTATAATTATATACAGTGTAACCAGTTCTTTTCATGTGAATTTGAGCAAGTTGGAATGAAAATTAAACCAGGAAAATATCTTTCGTTATTAAAGCGTAACGTAAAATATGCTGTTATGTAAAAGTTTCTCTCAAAAATTAAGCATTTGAATCATTATGAACTAAATATACCTTCAGGGCAAGATTACTTTCGTGCGGAGATAGACAAACGGTTTCTGATGGCGCACGCACAAGCCCTCCTCAATGGAACACCCCCCGCCGCCCTGGGACTGCCCGGTCCTCCGGCTCCATTTTTTATGGGACAACAAGGCCCACCGACAACTTCACTACCCTCACATCAGAATCCACGTCATCACCCCTTTGCAGGACTGGCCGGCCGGCCTGGAGAAATGGGTGGGAGTGCAGCTGCTGCGTTAGCGGCCCTTAGACCGCAGATGGATACTTCTGAAATGTCCCTGCAACAACACATGATGGACAAATATCTCAGAAGTGTGACTGCTGTAAGTGCAATAAGTTCAAATATGTAATATCTTATAATTGTTTTTTATTATTATAACTTGTATCACCTATGTAGAATCAGGGAATACAACTGCCTGGTATGACACGTGGTATGACCCCTCCCATATCCTCTCTTTCAACAACTATGCCATCTGGTCCTTTGCAACCATCCTCTGCATCACAGCCAGCACCTGTCATACCCAGAAACTTCCAATCTAAAGTAAGTCAAAATATTATGAAAATCAAATATATTCAAAATAGATTATTTTCATATTTCTACTACTGTTTCATATAATAGTAGCCAGTAAGATAATATTATAGTTATTTAAAATATTCGTCAGATATTTATTTCACGGAAAAATTAGTCTGTTTATATAACCAAAGATTAAAATAATATAAAACAGTAACCATAATATGTATTAATCCATATTTTTTTTGTTGTATAACGTTCAAAGTTTTGACAAAAAGCATTGAATTTAATCATATTGTTATTTTCTATTTATAATCATTTATTTTTGAATAACAAGGTTTTCAATTGATTTGAAATGGAATAATACTATTACTAATAATACACAATACTATTAGAAACGATTTTTTTTATTCTGTTTAAAAAAAGTCATGCATAGTTCTATGCTTTTGTAGATTTTGTAGTCTGCATTCCTTATTCTGTAGTATTAATTTATACAATTAATTTACTTTATATAGAATGGGATGTCTTTTAATGGTGTTCAACCACAACAGTTGCTGAAGCCGTCCCCCTTCGGCGGTCCAGAAAAGGATAGAGATCAAGAGAAAGCCACACCCAGACCCTCTGATCCTACACGACAGAAGGTAATTTGTTGACCTTTTTCCACAGTGCATACATTAATGGATGAATCACACTGGCATAAAAAGATAAATAGACCTGGTTCATTCTGTTCAGGGAATTTGGACAGAAATTAGTTAAATTAGCTAATTTAATTACGTCAAAAGTCATTAATCTTTATTAAAACATAACATATATTAACATACTTTATGTTAAATGATGCAGGTTGATTTTTTCGATGTCCAAGTTATAGTTTTATTTTTTAAATATATTTATGATTCATATTTCTGTGAAAATATTTCAAAATAAATTTATTTTATATATTTACTTTATTTTAAATATATTAAGAAAATGATAATACAGGACGAGGTATTGAGAATAGATTTTAATTATAAAAACGTCTCCTCTTCTAGAAGCATGGGCGCTGGTGTGACATGCACGTACAGATCGCCTGGCGAATTTACAAAGCCCAACAAGGACACCAGTCAAGCCATTCATCTTCCAACACTCTTCAACCTCCCCCCGAGACCAAACCTCTACCACCTCCACCTCCTCCAATCTCATTGGCGCCTCCACCGCTCAACCCCTTCCTCCACCCGGGGCAGGACTGGGCCGCACGGCAGCAGCAGCACCCTGCCGCGGCCCAATGGATGGCCAACGCCCTCTTTAGCCAGATGGGTATGCGGATGGAAATGGAACGTCATCACCAACAGCAACAACAACAGCAACAAGCTGTAGCAGCAGGAGCTGTCAATGCTCACAGCAAACTCCCCGAGCATTCATTAAGTACCGCCGGCCATTTGAGCCATTCACATCATCCTCCAGATGCCAAACGTCGTCGTGTCTCCTCCACAGATCACCATAGCAACAAGACCAGCAACAACCAGAAGACCCCTGCGTCTTCCAGCTCGTCCACCTCTTCCAAGCCCTCTAAATCGGCTGGTTCCTCTATTCCCTCCCTCCCTAAGAAGAAGTCTGGCAGTACAACTTCTTCTTCTCCTCCACCACTCAACCTCAAAACCGCCCCAAAACCCTCGACAGTCTCCTATCATTCTGTCAGCTCACTCATAGATACCCAGCCGCACCGCAAAGTCACCTCCTCACAGCAGCAGCAGCAGCAACAGTCAACTATCACTTCATCAGACACTCCGACACCGCCACATGGGACAAGTACACCTATCAACCAGCCCCTCAATATATGCGTCCAGGAGGAGGACTTCACCCGACAGAGGCTGCCCAATGGCCACGTCATTTCTCCCAGTGCTGCCAAGCCGGTGAATAAAATTGAGATAAGGACATGAATCCGAGTCTTATTACACTCACTTTAGAACTGTCACTGTATCCAAAAACAGACAAGATATTACAAATAGCATTAATTCTTTAAAGATAAACGCTCTAAATTTCACTCGAATTCTAAAATTACAAAAGGGAAAAATAATTTTTATTTTTAACAATTCAGGGACATTATCATATAAATGTGCATAATCTAAACCAACCATTATTTTATAATGTTTTATAAATAAATTTTGGATTGGTTTTGAATATATTTTGTTATACATAATCTTTTGTAAAATTTTGAATAACTAAAATAAGGTTTTTAAATGTATTATGTCGTCGATCAATTTCTGAGTCAATTCAAATTATGAATAACTAAATAATTTATTTATAAATAATCTAACTTGTGATAATTTTATATGACTGAAAATTTTAGCGTTTCCAAAGATTTACGATTAGCTATTATAATGTAATAAAGTTTGTTGCTATCATTATTATACTTATCTAGCTTCGTTTATCTGGAAGAAGTAATGCGGATATATTATGCAATAATTTTTAGCGTATATATTATATTCCTGTATAGCTCTTTCTCTCAACTCTCCCCCTACAATAATTTCTACAATATATTCTATATTGTTTACATGTTCAATCATAATCTGAGTTGAGTAATAATCTTACTTGTGTACATGCTTCAATCACTTCCAGCCAGCTATACATTGCACTCATACATACCGTTACGCTGTGAACTTAGACTCCTCTTTATTATTGTACAGTTTCTTTTGTTTTTGTTTACTTAATTGCATCATATAGAGCAGGAAATTTTGCATTGTGTACAATTTTTAACTATTGTTTATATTATTATAATTTACTAAACTCACCCATATTGAAAGTTTTGTACAGAAATCATGATCTATAAGTTGTCTTTTATGAATTGTATTTGTACATTTTTAAATGTGGAATAAGTGTTAAGTTTATCTGTGTATTTATTTGTAGTTTACAGTTAATAAAGGTTATGCATTTTCTTTTAATGCTGTACTTCTCAATTAATTCATCTTAATTCACCCGTTTGAATAGATGCGTTTTAATGTAACTCTCTTGGTAAATAATTGGCTAGATTTAAAACGTATTATTAAGTATTAATTAAGTAAGTATTTTAATTAAGTATTAATTAAGTATTATTAAATATTTCCCTAACAACACAACAAATGTTTAATTTCTGAATAATTGGTTATATTCAAGGATTTCGTTTTTTTAATAATTTGTAGCGGGGCTTTTCACGTATCTATTAGAGATATTTTCAAATTAAGCTTATCATTTTTAATCTTATTTGTATATTAAATCATAATCGATTTTTCATATTAAACGCTCTATGAGGATACCAAAAAATTAGAAGGTTTTCTATAATTTTCCCTTGTAGTTTTTATAAAATATGTGTCAATACTATAGGAGAGCTGTTGTAGAGATGAAACGCATAAATCATTTGACGTAGGTGCAAATGGGTGCACATATTTAATCTTGGTTACAGAATTGACAGTGAAAACATGTAACCTATACGATGTATTATTTTCCATTTTAATCGTCTAGTATTTTAAATAGGCTTAAATGAAGATTATCATTTGAGACAATATTTATCCAAGAATAATATTTGGACTCCTGAATCCACTAGTCACAGTGTCTTCTTCCATTCGAAATCTATAATATCCTTTAGTGTATTTTTTTATTAATACCTAATTACCAATTCTTATATTTGTAATAGGTAGCAAATATATCTTATATCTTTAATATATTATATTAAAAGTCTTAATAGCACAATTACGTTCCAAAATAATTTTCCTTTTCTCATTGATGGTGAACTTGGCTTTTCACCCAGTAAAGTCATATTTTAGACAATAACATTTACGATCAATATAGAATTGGCCCTTTGAATCGCAGTGTAAAAAACTTCGTATTTATTCCAAATTGGGCAAAGATATTTAAAGATAAGAAAAGTAATGAATCCATCTTGCTGCTGCAATGTGAACTAACATGGAAATAACTAGTTAATTTGACTTTATATTACTTAAATTATAAAATTATATTATTTATTTGATTATATAACTTTCAAATATACAATCCATAATTTTGTTCTCATATGAACGAGTGTGAAAGGGAGGCACATAAAAAATAATAATGATGCAATTCAATACAATAAATGTAATTAAAAAAAAAACTTTTAATATAGATTACTCATAGGCATTGCTCTAAATATAAAATATTAGTAATGAGTGTCATTTTCTTTATTTCATATAAAATGAATTTTTGTTTAAAATCATAAGAATCGCCATATTGGGTGCCACTTTTAGTTTTTTTGTATAGGATTGATTGCATTTGTTTTGTAAGTTTGAAGTTCTTTTTTATCAATGAAATACCATAATTTAATTGAATAATCATCTGAAAATTTTTTTTACGCTTTTTAAAATAATAAAAATTCATAAATAGCTTTAAATTCTAACATAAACTGTAATTTCAAAAATTCTTAGTTGTACTTAATAGTTAATAGTACTATGACTCACTTTTTTTTTCAAAATCTTTTTAACATTAACAAATTATTGAAAATATTAAATATTTATTTGCACAACATACATTACACATTTTTGGCATTGAATATCAGAATATAAACTTAAATAAGAATGGTAATAAGGAATGGAGTGGTAAGTATTAAATGTCCCAAAAATAGATATTAAACATTGAAACACATACTATGGACATTTTATATTAATAAGTAGTAAATGTCTACAGGACAATGTGAGTAATAAACGTCCCTCAAAAAAATAAAAAAATAATGAAACTAATTTTAACTATCAAGGTAAAACAATTAACTGTTGTGAATGGAAAATTATTGCAGTAGGACTCACTGAGCAGTTTTCCAAGGGAACAGCCTTTACATAATTTAGTACTGACAAAATAAGGAATATATCATAGCAGGAAATAACAATTTTTCTGTCAATAACAATTAATGGGAAAATCATGATAATACTAGACATACAAAAAAGAGTTACATGCATAAAACTGTTTAAAAAGTATAATAGGCATATAAGTGGCATATATGTGAACTACTTGACATATCCAGCTGCTATAATTTTATAGCAATGATTGTTTGTTTTGAATTATTTTTATTTGATATTTAAAAATAGTTTTGTTAATTTTTAACAAGGGTATCAATCATCCACAAAAAGGCAGAAATCTTCCATTTTGTGGAAATTTTTGTTTGGTCTTAAATTTTTAGAAATCAGCAATAACAACAGGGGGGGTAAATATTTATACTGATTGGTTCAGGTATTTATAATTTCATACTTTTATACTTTATTAGCTTTCATTAGCTATTTTTCCTAGTTCATGACACCCTTGTGTTTGATTTATCTCCTATAATTTTTCTCGGTTGTCCGTAGGTGTCGAGAATCATTCTCGACGTTTACGAAAAATTTTCGGTGTTGAGAATGATTTCTAAAAATATTTTAAAATATAGTTTAAACAATAAAAAAAGTTCTGTATACAATAGATATAGGTTATAAAATATGAAGTAAAAATAAGACA
>JAUZNC010045869.1:0-16426 GCA_034780395.1 Vannuccia rotundouncinata | reverse complement strand
GGGGGGGGGCGGCGTCCTTTGTTCTAGTGGTTTGGAGGTCCCCTTCACCTACTACTTATTTTATAGAATTTACTATAGTTTATAATAATATATATATGCATATATATTTCTAAGTGCTTGAACTTGAATTAAGCATAACATATAAATGGATTGATTAATTGTATATTAAGGTTTACCTCATTAATTTACAAATACTTTCGAGATTCCGATTATATGAACAAGAATCTCACATGATTAATCTTCAAAAATCTGTTTATATAATTAGCCTACAATTCGTTTCTGCGTATAATATATAGCAAAAAAATATAACATTCGTAAATATTTATATCTAGAAGTTTAAAAAATCGAGGCAAAAAATGTAGGCATTTCGATTACGATAAATGTAGAAATTGAAATTTTTTAATTTTATAACGATAGAACGACATAATATTGTTTTGTAATTAATTATTATAAACTTTATAAATTATGTCATTAATATTATATCAAACTGATCAACTTGAAGGTATACAACGTATTTGCACTATCCAAGGTAATTAGGGATATATATTTTGAATTTATGGACAAGCAGCCATTTACATTTATGTCAAGCGTTTTTTTAGATCAATTATTTTTCAAAATCAATTCAAGCCGACTGTTATTTTTCCCAAAAGACTCCTTCGAGTTTTTCTCTTCCGGAAAGAAGTCATATCCAGATTTAATGGTAGTTAGATGGTGTATAATATCCGAAAGAAATCTTTTCGAAAAAACAAACCTGCCAAGAGATTTGAATTGATTGAGCCGTCAACTTTATTGCAGAATTATCTTTGATGTAAAAATATTTTTAAAAAAATAGAAATATACAAATAAATAATATATAGTAAAATAATAAATCACTATGATGTTAATCAGTACCTTTAAATTGTTATTGATTTAAAATTTTATATAACATAAAATCGATATTTGAGAAAATATCTTTTAAAAATCATATTTGGAGATTTTTTATTTCTGACAGAAAGCTTTAAAAATCTATTTTCATTGATATACGATATAACCATTATAAAAATGTTTTCCACTAAATTTAAATGTTGATTAATTTATATATGCAAAACAATTTTAATTACCATACAATAGATTTAACTGATTGACAATTTAATATTTGTAAAGAAAATTTTCATCTTTTTAAATATAATGCTACAAAAAGAATTAAAAAAAATAGAAAATATGTTTTATTCTTTATAAATCTTTTAAAAACTAGGAACTTATAACTAAATTCCGTTTTTGTCTGAACAGCTTTGTTTTAAACCGAATTTTTATATTTTAAACTTAGCCTTCAAACTTAGATGTACAAAAAAGAACTCATTAAAAACTTATATTTTTGTTTCAAGCTTTTCACATAATATAACAACTGAAGTACATTTTTTTCTTTAAATGGGTAATAAGAAGTCCAAAAGATTATATTATTCAATCATCTAAAATGTGATTCTTTCTGCGATTTAAAACTGCTTTAAGGAAATCCTTTCTGACGCATGCACTATTGAAAATTGTACCTATTGGGAGCGCATCCACGTAATAAAGGATAATTTTAGCCGTAATATCAATTTCATCTCATTGTAAGATACATTTCAGTAATCAGCCAGCCACATGAAAGCAATATATTTTATTATGCCCATAATTTTTACAATTTTTAATAGAAAATGCTTTTTTAATGAATGCTTTTCAGATTTTTAATTGACTTTTTAATTTACCTATATAAATGTTTCATATTTTGCATCATCATTTTTATTAGTCTAGTTTTAAAATATTTTTATTTAATAATATTGTAATCAAAAATGTTTAATATATTTACACAAAAATATGGTTCATACCCTTCTTTCACGAAAATTCAAAATTTTCAGTCGAATTTATATTTCAAATTCAAGAATGTTTTTTTTACTAATTTAATGAATGAAATCTATATATGTACGTACCTAATATAAAATAATAACCTTTTTACAAAGTTTCTACCTAAAATTAGCTATGAAAGTCTACTGAAAATAGTGATCAAATCGAAGTAGTTGGAATGGTTTCCATACCCCAACATTAACCCATCAAAACATAAAAAAATACTAAAGTATGAAAATAATAGCAACCGAATAGTTTGTCATATTTATTTGTAAGCTGATCAGACAAACGACAGAAACAGTTAAACAATATGAAATAATAAAATACTAGCACACTTTCCCAGAAGCCCAGATTAAAACAAACATCAATGATATATCGAAACAGTTCCTAAAAATGGATCTGAATGGAAAATCTTGAGTTAAGATAATAAAGTAGAATATTAGTTGGAATGAACGTAGTAGGCCACATTGAATGACTTACATTAAATTGTGTAAGACACAAAGCTAAACACGTACATACACAATATTGAATGTATTGATTAATTATATAGTTTCTAATAATGAAAGAACTTGGCTGTAACATATTAGAATAGAATAACTTTGAATAAAAAACTAAAAAGATATAGCACAATATCCCCGTTTGAAGGTAGGAATACTTCTCTTCTAGTATTGAGTTCGCGGTCTCATAAGGGTAAGATTCGATTTTCTCAGAAGGCAAATCTAAAAACAGAGAAGAAAATATAGCGCATAGCCTTAACATTTTGGTTGAAAGTTAAACAACTTAATTAATAGTATACTGCTAAGATGATGACTACAAAAGAAAACGCACAAAAAAAGGACAAAATTCCACTTTCATTCATTTCAAATCATTTAAAATTAAATAATTTCATTTTCAAGAGCAGTTTAATGATGTTTTAGTAAATCATTTATTAACTGAAAGAGTCTCCTACTTTTGTAATAGTAAAAGGGTTCGTACAGAATTTTTAAAACCGACTTATTCAAAACTCAAATAGAAATTTCAGCACTGTCCTAGGTAGCAAAACTCGAGTATGTTATGATATAGGTAGGCGGAATATTTAAATACTACACTAAAGCAACAAGCACAACATGTAAATCTACAATAAATATTACTGTTGGCGACGAATTACGTTCCCGGACGAATACCGTCTTCGTCGGATGGATTGCGTTCCTTGTTGAGGACGGTATTCGTCACCAACTTTAATTGTGATGTAAAAATGTATCTATACAATGTGTCTGGTCAAGTTACCAAAATTTGGAATGCAAAATAGAACGATCAACAAAAAATAAATTTCATATAATTTTGATTATCTAACTTATTCCAAACACAAACTAAAAATATATAAATATTGGACATTATTGATGCCATGGGTTTCGAAAACTTTTACTAATTTTCAAAAATTAAAGGCAATTTCAAGACTTTTCCAGTTTTTCATGACCAGTAGGAACCCTGTTAAAGAATATTAGAAGTCCTTTTCAGTTCTGCACTCTCTTTGAACATTTGTATCGAAGAATTTTCCACATATGAATAATTAATCCTTAACTTATTTAGAAAACAAAACTCTAACTAAATTTTAAGTTGCATTACAGTACAAATCAAATATTATATCTGAAAGCTAAAGCAATCTGGTACAGTGTAGTACATCCACCAATTCATTTACCCGATATCTTAAATATCGTTATAATAGAGGTAGCCGAATACTCTAAGGTAATTTACTTTTTAATTTCACAGGAAATTGATGGAAAGGTAGGATCAGACTGTAATATTTAATTGAATTGTGAATTATCAGAGGTTAGCTTGAGGCAAATCTAAAAAAAGATCTCATGCTACCAAATATTCATTGAAGCCTTCTATACCAAGGCAGATTAACCTTACCGATGGTATATTAAAAAAATACAAATTTTCAAAATGACAAAATGACAAAAGTACAAAATATATGCAGCAGTATTATATTCTACAGAATTTCTTATGAAACGGAAAATTAAATGAAATAATGGTAAATAAAATAATACCTATTCATTTAGAAAGAAACTGATTTTGATTTAAACAACAATAGTTCACAGTATATGATCCTTTTGGCGACTTATAGCAACTATAAACGTTTTTAAAGAGGATTACAGGAAATTACCGCATCTAACATTTCCTGCTCACATTTCTAGAGACAAATAAATCAATGTACCTCCTCATTTACCTGATTAACTGGGATCAAATTTAATCGCGTTATAAACTGTCAAGGAGTTCTTTATAGCGGTCTCCAGAGCCTCAACATTCCTTCGAAGAGATATCTGGAAGCCACGGGTAACCGGTACCAATGGAAACTCTGGTATACTCCCGCTTGGTGGGTCGTTGTTTGATGACGTCAGAGCTAACCATCCTCGAAGCAAGGTAATGTAGCTGAAAATGGTGTTCACAGTTTTAAAAGCAACACACGAGTTAAAAAAATATATTTGCAATACATAAAGCTGTGAAGAAAACATAGTTTCGGAATAACCTTGTCGGAAAATGTTTACCGAATTACATTTGTGTGGTTTCATCTGACACTCACACATGTGTAAACATTAAATCAAATTGTAAAGATATCAATATGTTGAATATAAGATGAGAAATGATGGGTTGTTATTTAGATAAGGTTTTTGAGAAGAAGCATTCATTAGATATTCTTATTAATCTGAGAATATATAATGTTATTAAGTTTCTGAAATTCGTAATAAACTATTAGTATGTTTTTTATTGCCTGAAGAAATACAAAGATTAGTTTTTAAAGTTAAAAGGTAGTTTCTAAATTTTAGGATAGGCTTAGAAAATAATTCCATATATACCTTAAATTATATCTTAGATAGTTAGGTATTTAAAATTAATAAATTAAATAATAAAATATTAGATAATGTTTTACTAATTCTACCTCCATCCCAATTTTGTATTATTACATAAAAAAACAATATTGTTAGAAAATATATTTTTTAAATTGATTATAAATAAAGACAAGATAATAAAATATTTATCTAACCTGGTTAGGTGTTCATATTATTTAAAATATTCCTTTATATTTTATATGAGCAGTTCATTGTCGCAGGTAAAAGCTCGCATAATGATGTTAAATTAGTCACGTATGCACGCGATCCTATCTATAGTTCATAGTTTTTAAATAAATTCTATGATAGCTATAGTAGATAACGGTCGTATCTTTCACTGAGTTATTAAAAATTGGGAACAGTGTATAAAGAAAGTTCTCTTATTAAACCGAAGAAAAAATGAAGTCCAACACAAATTTTTCAACAATTAAAAAATAATTATAGAAACATGTCTACAATGAACAAAGGAACAAAACATGTCTATTTTCTGTATATAAATTATCCGACAAATAGAACGATCTAAAAAATCTAAAAATCTAATCATATTATAAATTATGTTAAATACAATATTATATTATACTTTCGAGAAATCAGATTATTGAATAAAAATTAGAAAATATTTCAATTTTCATGAATGATGTAATGGCTCTTGTTTTTATCACTCAATGATCCTCATTGTGTTCGAACTATTTTAAATATGGATGCCTAGCAACGACACACAACTGAATTCATATTTTCAAATTATTTAGCCGACATTTTACGGTGATATAACTCAAGGAAATCGTTGAAGCTTGCATTATTAAAGATTGCCTAACTAAGAAAGGACTAATCTACAAAATAATTTAAATGACTGCTCCTTTGTATTGACTTCGGGCATTAGTGCGTTGAAAATAGCTCAGATTATGAATTATACGAAGGAATGTAGCTAGGCGAGTCTCCTAAAAGACGTGCATTGTAACTATAGTCTAGCCAAAAAATGAAACAAACACCGGTTTAATTAACTATATACGAAGACATCTTATTCTAAAATATCATAATAGAGAATACAATTAATTTAAAATGACTGTAAAATGTTCTAGTTCTGTGAACTATAAATAAATATAAATAAACTTTTCAGGCCGTCAGGCTATAAGTAGTTAGACAATATATTTTTAATATAATTCTATAAACTAATTTTTTGTTCAATGCTTAGTAATTTTAGACTAACTTAAAATGGAAAGCTGAATATACTATAATAAAGTTAGAAGAAAGGTAATTAATCTTAAACGATACTATTCAGAAATCATGCCAAGCCCATTAAACAATTAATTTTTCAATAAAATATTGTGAAAGAAAGTTTCCACTTTATATGATTTGAACGACTTTAGAAATCTAATTGGATTCTTCCATTCATAGTTCATTATTCTTAAACAATTTATCACTTTTATATTATGAACAATAAGATTAGTTAAAAACTTATTTTATTTTACCAACTTTAAAGAAAATTTTATAAAATCAAAATGAAGTATACATTGTTGTCAACGTAGATTTACATTTCAAATCAAAATATTGATTAACCTGTATTGTTTGCCAGAAACCCATCACTAAATCGCTGACTTAATCCCTGAATCAGTTAACCTAATAACTTCCGCTATTTTGAAAGCAAAATTCTAACAAATTACTCGAAATGAACCCCAAATAATTGAGATTCCTGAGAGCCAAACTTTCCCTGTGTCATGAGTATTTCGTGCAACTCTGATGTCTTAGGGGTGCAATTATACAAGTTCAACCTCTTAATAACACGTGCGTTCTCGTCAATTGGGATAGGAAAGACAGACATGCCTGAATATATTTATATAATGAGTATGAGAATGCAGCCAAGCACCAATTTAGCAGCAGTTGTGGTAGGCCCAATCTTCAGGTGTTAAAATACCTTCAAGATAATACAGTTTATGACCTTTTTTAGACATCCAGTTTAATTAATGCTGCAAGAAATATGTCTGTCAAAGAAACGAGGAGATCTGGTTTTCATATTAATTTCAAATGTCATCACTAATTGCCATCCTATAATAACTGAATAAGGCTGACATCATTAACCATATTTAACATTACCAGTAGTGCAAAGCATTATGGTGAACTTTAATTGTGGAACATCATTGATTCTATCTTGATTCTGTTTCGTGTAGTACATGTTGTACAATCAAATAACGACATTATGCATAAGTACCAAAAAACTTTGTCGACATGTTAACGAAGATAACCACTTCTTGGGATGAGTTTTACAGGACTAACGTTATTCATAAAAAGTGTCAGAACAACTAAATACATAATGAATAAAGTATAATAAAAACATAATGTTATCTTGAAAGACAAAAAAACACTCCCCAAAAATTAATTCTCAAATTATATAACATTAAATCACTTTGATAATGGAAGTCATCTTCCTAAAAATATTGAATAAATCTTATTTTAACCTTTGTCTGTATTTTATATTTGATTACAGACTTGTGATTAAAGTACAAAAAAAGAATAAAACTTTTAGATAAAAAATTGGACAACATTATTCACTTGAAACAGCCTGACATTAAATACAATTAATTGTCTTTATAATAATTATAGAGACAATTGTATTTGTCAAGCTGCTTTAAGTTAATAATGTTTATAATGAAGTTTTTAATTGTGATATTATTACTTCAAACTGCGTCGAAAGAATGTGAGTCATACCACAGACTAATTCAAAAAAAGTTTTAAAAATATATATAATAATTATTGCCTTGACTTAATTATTTCAACCGCAAGTTGTAACGATCATAATTATAGAAGTAAGAATGTTAAAATATCACAGAAATGAGATTCGTGTCAGTAAAATGAAGAAAAATAAAAAATTCATTTGAAAATATTGTTTCAGTTAATTCAGATAATATGATATACAGACAAAATTTCTATCAAGTAGAAACTGTCAAATGGTGGAAATGTAGTTGGTCTTACTTTAACTCGTTTTATAAACTTTGTTACGTTACTCGATTTACGATTAGTTTGGCTTAACTGACTTTTCCTTGACTAAAACTCATAGGGCAGTTTGTAGCGACCTTATTATCCGTAGATGACTGAACTTTGACTATTTACGCACTGACATGATCCATCAAATGCATAATTCAACTCTATACAGAGATCCTATTATTACTGTGTGAAACTTCTATGAATAATGAAAAGGAGTTACCAGTACAGTCAAAAGAATTTGATTCCTTAAAATGAAATATACTTTCAAGAATATTGTATCAGATTAGAAAACTCATTTATTATTAGGTTAATAAAGAAATGCTACAACTAAAATGTGTTCCTTCGGGGCCATATTATAAATAATTATTGGGGAAAAAAACTTTATAGAAACAGGAAACTTCATGGCAAATAAAGTTAAAAAACATTTTTTCAAGTCAATATCAAATACAAAAGAATGATTCTACTTTAAGTAACAACAAAGAAGAATGGTTTTATGAACTTAGTCAATCAAGCATTATAAGTTTATTGGGTAATAGGCATCTTTTCCTTCAATTTCCTCATCATTTAAGACTAGAGAGAAACTTTCTTCGAAGAGCCTTTTGTATTTTTTAGTAAAACACAGTCTAAATAAAGAAATAAATAGTATTGTCGCAACCCTGGAAATTTTTGAACTGCACTAAACATATTATTATTATTGAGTATTGAGACTCTTTCAGAGTGAAGTTTCTTTCTTTTTTCAGCGACAATCATCTCTAATTTTGAAAATTGTTACAGATGTGCTTGTGGTCAAAGAGAGAAGCATTATTATCCTTTGTTTTTAAAAAGCGAAAAACCGCGGTCAAAATATTCTCCCCAAACAGAGGTCAAAATTCTTTCAAAATGAACTTTTATATGGATGGAATCAGTTCAGCGAGATAAAATTAACTACGCCGAAACTCAACAATATCTACTAGTAAGTTTTATGACTAGATTCTAGCTAGCTGATAGTTTTCAGTATGCGCAGGTATAAAAGCAGATCTAGGAAAACTCTTCAAATATCAGTGAAGCGAACTCTCGAAAACTACACAGAGTGTTCCATAAGCAGTGATGCGTTACCGGCAAAGTACGTTCTAACCTCGCTGGATCCACATTGTAACCCGGAGTTGCATGTGACAGTTTAGACGTTGATCAAATCGATTTTCTGTCTTATACAATCCTGATAACTATAAAGATGTGGCATTCTTCTCCGCGAGTGTGTCAACAAAGTTGTCCATATAACAGAGATAGGATCAAAAAGTTATCCACACACGTCACTACAAATAACAATTTTGCCTGTATAACGCTGTTAGATCACTAATTAAACACAACCAGTTACTAATCGATAAGTTAAGCTTTAAATAATTGACAAGCAAGAAGACGTTCCTGTACTTTCGATATTTAAAAAACACAATTTTTCACTTTGACAGTTCGATCAAATTAAGTTTTATAACTAAAAAGATTTTATTATTTGAGCACTGTCAACCCGCTTACCTTTTCCCGTTGGCACTGAAGTGATGTGTGATGTCCTCTTTGAAGACCTCGACTGGGTGATAGAGGAGTTGCGTCATGGACTGACTGATACTCACAATCGCCGCCTCGTTGAACTTTTTGCTGTTCTCCCTGCCGTCGTCCGTACCCCGTCGGCCCTCGAACCCGGCTTCGTTGTAGTAAGGTTCTGACACCAGGATCAGACCTTGGTCAAGACAGAGGTGTGTACTTGTAGGAAACGGTACTGTTTTTCTTTAATTTACGATATTAAAACACTCATAGTTTATTGTATATTTCAAGACAATTAATTAATCTAGAATCTTTGCCTACGCTAGGATAATAACAGGTTTTCTTGCAAAACAAACCACTCATCTTTTTACAATCAAAATCCACAGGCCAGGAACAAAGACAACTTCTGAAGTTGTATAACTAACTCGTAAGTGTTTTGTAGAAATTTCAAATGGAATAAAAATATTTATACACTAATTTTCATATGATATACATCAAAGAAGTCCTTGAGACTCCAGGAAATACCTTGAATAGTTAAGAAATTGCAAACTTAACTAATTACAAGTGAAAAATGTGTTTTTATGAGTTACTTTATAAATTACTAGTTTTATAATTGATAGAAATAATTTTATATAAATATAAGAATTCTTTTATCAAATAGAAATCAATATTATAAATCACGTTTCAAAAAAAATTATATATATAATGAGACAATAAAAAAAGGTAATAAATTACTACCTGACTTTTGATGGATTAGAAAAAAATAAAAGCGAATTTAATTAGTGTTGAGTACCATATATAAATTATCCAGGCATGAGTTTTAATGTACAGAAAAGATAAATTCGGTGAAAGACACAATTTAACAGTTTCTATAGAAAGATAGAAATAAAGTAATGACAGATTTTTGAATACTTAATTAGTTATTGTATAATAAGTGATATAATAGTTTAAAATTACATTATTAATGATATAATACTTCTTATTAAAGATATAACATAATAAAACACATTTACGTCAGAAAAAAGGAAATAATATTAATATGTACTGTAAGCTTATATAATTCAATTTGACTATAATATTCTTAAAGCAAATTCCATAGAAAATATAGGTATCATATATTATAAGCTTGCGGCACAATTTCTTAAGAATAAATATAATTATGAAGCCAAAAAAACTAAACTAACATTTTGTTTTTAAAAAAAATCATTGAAAACACTCGTGCCTTTTCTTTTTAATTAAATGGTAAATAGATATGGTTATCTAGTTGGAGAAGAATTTAAAATAGAAAGAAAGCATACGGGACAAACTCATATCTGTGAAAAAGTTATGTCCAAATAAATCGTGTGTATAACCAAGAAATCTTAACACGTGTTAACTTCTCCCGAGCGAATAGATGTATAACGGCCAAAATCGAATACTTCGATTTTCTCCGCCGTCAAAAGGAGACCAAATTACACAAGCTGCCGATAATCTAACTCAAACCGGGTCTCCTACAATATTATATACTTGCACATGGCAAACTCCGAGGCAAAGTAGAGTAACACGCTCCAAAATGATTTTCGGACTGAAGATGTTTAACCATCTTTCCTTTCATCGACCACAGCCATTTAAAACGTAAACTCCCACGAAAAACTAGATCCTATCAATCCAGCGGAGTTCAAAACACAACCAATTGGCCAAATCTAACTGCATGTTTACCGAAATCTGATCCAGCATTACGGTGTCAACTTTTCATCTTCTAACGTAAATAAAGGCATTTATCATGAGGTAATAACACCAATCCCATTTCTTCCTATCAAACGATTTATCTGGGAAACAACATACTCCACTCCACGTTTTATTAAATGTCTAAAATAGTCAACTTTTGAATGACATTTTCACAAGAATCGCGGTTGACTTGCTTACAATTTTCTAAAAGGTGAACCGACGGTAAATCTGTTTAACGAAGAAATTTGATTGAATCAATCCTAACACATTTGTGGATTGTTTGTTTAGTTTTCATTGAAGGTAAACAGAAAAATTATTAAAATGTTTATAATTTTAAGATCTCGATACAAGTTAGAATTTAAAATAAGTGTGTTATGACGTATGCATCTTTATTGTTGATGACGATGTTGTATAGCTTAAAAGATAATGCATAATTAGACATCATTGATAACATATTAATTGAATTAAAGCTTTCGGATAAATGTTCCTGAAATTAAAAGTTATAATTGAAATAAATCCGATTAATCAAATTGATCTAAAAACGAATAATTCTGACATATCCTTAATCTTAAGTAAATGCGTTTTTATTGTTAGTTATATAAAAAGCGAAAAGGACATTAATTAGATTGAATAACACACTAAATGCAATAATTTGATCAAGACTAAAGAACATCTAATAAGTTATGCCATGTACCGCGAAAACAAATGGTACAAATTATATATTTATCAAAATTTTGCATTTTTATCTTCAAAAAGACGTCACGCTATATTTATAGATATACATAATATTATATTATATCAAATTTTCTTTCAAACAATGAATTAGGAAATTTGAAAACAGTTGAATGATCTTTTGCACTACCCGATAACTCCTACTTTGTCTATTGTTACAAGAAATTGGATAATGGAATAATGGCAAGTCTTAAATACAAGGAAAAACAAAAAATAATTTTTTCTTTCTTGTTTTTCCTGTATTTAAGACTTGCCTGTTTAACTCTACCTGTTCTGCATTATGAACCATTTTTAATAAAATAAATCATAAAGGAAACTATTAAATATTAAAACTGACTGAGGAAATATAAGTTTTATAGGTACAGATTATTATAAAAATCGGCAGAAGTTAAATATAAATATTTAGCCTACACGATTCAGTGATTCAAACAAATGATTACATTTTTCAATTAACATTTATAAGAATTCATGTAAGAGGCGATTGCATGCCCAAGAACCAAAAGCTCGATCATTATCAATAACAATAAAAACCAACACTTTTCATTAATTTTGTATTTTAAAACTGTATAAATAAATCAATTTTCGTGATATTTTTTTTTAGATGAATGAACGAACGTAATAAAATATATTCTACAACATGAATACACATTATCTGGTTTGTAAGAAAACATTGACGTTCAATCCCCGGAGTAAGTTCTTTATATAGATTAGAGAAAGGCTTCAAGTGTCTAACTCGTGTGCCATCTTCAAACTGTCTAGGTTACATTACACCCAAACACATTAAATCTCTCCTGTTCGCAACCGCATCATACTAAGAGTTTAATTAATTCCTGATATTAGACACTGAGTAGGCCAGCATTAGTCAGAAAGAAGAATATATTCTATAATTCGAATATGATTTAAGTCTTTTTGATAAGTACCTATTTTTCTTACTAAAAACGGAATATATGTCCAATTAAATTGTTATAAAAAATGTTTACAACTTCAACTCATCAAAATATCAAATTTCGTCAAATTTAAAAAATAGCCAATTAACCCAAAAACCTCTAATTAATAACAAGCTACTGTAATTGTTGTTCAGATTATTATCTGAGCCTGGACAGGAAACAAAAAAACCCTCGATAATATATTATTATCACAAGTTTTCGAAAAAGAAAATTACCTTTAAAAACAATTTTTAGTAATTAGAAAATACAGTAAAAAACAAACATTCTGTATAACATAAAAAATTATTCAGAAGGATAAAATACATTTACACATTTCCATCCAATACAATTATAATATAACAAGTAACGCACTAAAAACTTCTTATTCCCCATCTAAAACTCACCTTGCAGAGAGACAATAACCTGCAGAAGAGTGGAAGTCTTCGAGTCCCAGTTTTCCGTACCCTTACCCATCCAGGTGCCCAGCAGTGAAAGGCACACCTTCCCATCGACATAGAGATTGGGGTTAACTCGGTCCGGGGCCAGAGAGATGTAGTGCACTTTGGCCGGTTCAGAGGGGTAGTTTGGGGTGAGGTGAATGTCAAAGAAGAACAGGGCGTGCTGATAGGGGGTTCCAGCTGGGCCGACGATGGCCAGAGAGAAAAGGTCGAACCTGTCCTCGAAACTTTTGACAATAACCCCCTGGGGCAGACAGGTGGAAAGTAGTTTCATCTGCAGAGGAGAGACATCCACCCATCTTTCGTTAAGTATTATTTAAAATCACAAATTAATGATATTACAACCAAGAAATTAGAATCTACGCCTTTCAATCAATAATTTAAATGCTCTAAAAAGAAGTTAAATACATCGCTCTAAACATAAATATATGCACAAAGTTTATTCACATAACATTTGACAAGTCTGCTCGACAGGACGATTTTGGCAGATTACAATCTTCGACCTTCTATTTTAATCCCCAGCGTGAAAACTTCTGACTCTATTAATATATCAGGACTGTGATGTATTAGCTGTCAATGGATGGATATTCTTAACAGCCAGCGCATAGATGCAGAAGAAGATCAAGGATAAAAAGACAGAAATTGGCCTGATTTGTGAAGCAAGAAGTTTCGGAAAAGAATATTCCACTTATAGGTCGTGAAGCATAGCTTGAAGCTGCCTCCTATGCTAAATCGCGTCTCCAGCATGTCGCAAAGTATTATTGTGGTGAGCCTCAAAAGTGAACGAAAGAAACTGTGTGCAGTTGTTGTCATTGTCTCTTAATTAAATATAAAAGACAGATTTACTTAAGAAATATGATCGTCGTAAATTTATCTGATATTAAGTGACATACTTCCGTTGAAACATGGTGGGGAGAATACTAGAAGGATAAAACAGCCTTGTCAATTAATCACACTATTATTACATCTTAATATTATAATAAATTAGTCTCTTATCTCCAACATGTCTGTTGTTAGTGTCTCTAAACATAGCTTCTATGTTTAAATGATTGTCTTTCTGGACGAAAAAGGAGTTAGTGACATTTAAAAGATTATTTGTAGAAACAAAATCTAACAAAATTTAAATCTACGTGATATTTATGAGCATCTTTGATAGACATTACATTAAAACTACAACTAGATCTGCAGTCTAAAATTAAATGTTTAGCCGACGTGTTAAGCAAAAATCAGTAGAAAAAAGTTCAAATTGATCAATCAAATTAAAGTAATATGCCTATAATTTCAAATTAACTAATCAAATTGAAGTTTACCGAACACGCTGGCTATGAATTTTAAATTAATACATTTTAGATTGCAGATATAGTTAAAGTATAGATATAATAATGTCTATGGCATCTTTAAGCCATCTTTCATAGATATCTAATGAAACAATCGATCCATAGATATCAATCAATAAATATCGACTTTTAACAAATTAAAAAATAAACATTGAACTAGCCAAAAAATAGTAAGATCTCCGAACTAGCCAAAATATTAATCTAAGTGATCTTAAAAGCATCTTTGAGACAAATTTCATAGAGATCTATTCGAAAAACCATAGATATCAATCATTAAATATCCACTTTTGAATTGGCTAGTTCGGAGTTTATTTTTATAAAGTTTGCTAAAAATTGGTATTTATTGATTTATATCTTTGGTTGTGCACAAAGATGGTTAAGACCATATAGATTAATATGTTGGCTAGTTAATAAATGTTTTGTGGATAGTTCTTGTTTCTAGTTTCGTATTTAAATGGATAGAAAGACAACGAACGAAGAATAAAGCAAAATTGATTTCATCGAATGAAAGTTTAATCACCCATTTCAATTTATATTTTGTCAAATGTGAGACAACATTAAGTTAAGCATTTTTTCTTCCTGATTATAATCATGAGATAAAACTGGCATAAAATTGTAACCTTTGCTTATTCAAACCAAAATATCGGGTTTGTTTTTCGTTTCTTTTTGTCCATCAAACAAACCACAACATAAGTCTAACTTGTAATTCCATTAATTAGTCTATCCCATAAATACCAACTAATCGTTTTTATCAAAAATTCGTAAGGCAAAAACCATAAATAAGAAAAGAGATTCATTTTGATTGACAATGAACCTGTATGAATCTTCCAATTAGCTTTATTGAATAAACGTTGTTGTTCAACACTCAAAAATAATAATTTTAAAAGTAGATATTTTTAAATAAAGAAGGAAAGATTGTAGGTATTAAATTGTAATTTTCTAATTAAATAGATCAACAAGTCAAACAAAAAATAATAGATAGAAAACAAACACAATGCATTAACAATTATGTTGGATATTATCGTCAATATTAAATTATCGTCATAATTATCTTGATTTAATTATACATAAAAAATAGTGTTTAGAATAGATTTACCCTTTAATTAAATAAAAAATGTGCATTGAAATAGATATTTTAAATACCGTAATAAAAAGGCAACTTTATACTTCAAAAAGTAGGTTTCTTCCGATATCCTAATAATAACAAACCGCCATTTTTTAATTGAAATATTTTCAGATATAATTACAGAACAGATAATAATTAGGACGGTAATCCCATAGCTCAAAGAGTCCATGATATCAGGAGAATGTTAAAAAATTCATGTATTTATATCGCGATGTGGTAAAATATCGGACATCACAATGTTTGTTAGAAAATAAAAATACTGTTTAAAATCTACTCTTGACATATTATTTATTTATTTTTAAAGAATAGAGAAAGATTAGGACGGACTCACATCTCTCTTCCAAGCTTTGAGGAATTGTTGACTGCTCATTTCGGGTTGACGGGACTGGAACAGTTTGTGCGATGCGGGGGCACTTTCGAGCATTACAAAGAGACCTGAAAGGAAGCAAGATATTTGTATATCCCTCTAAAAGGTCATTTGATCAAACAAATCCTATTTTCTTCACCGTCGAATTAGGCGACATGTGAAACAGCCCATTATCAAATAACAAAACCGAAACGAGCCGAACAACTTAGTTTTTTATTAATCAAAAGAGTGACAACAAAACTTAGAGGAGTAAAACAATCTAAGGAAATGTGTCAACTTGCTTTATAACAACTAAAACTAACATTTCATGCTATGTTCATGCAACCCCAAATAACGAGTTTGTTAAATAAATTACTCATTAGTTGTTTTTAGTTCAACGATTGACGCGAAAATATTCCACGGTGAAATCGTACAATTGAAAGTTAATTAGACATTGAATTATGCAAATAGAATAGTTGGTGGGGGAGTTCTTTTAATGGATCCCATTGTCTCTTAAAAGTGAAGTCTTTAATTCAGTGATCTATTGATAAATTTACATAACTGCTGCTA
>JAUZNC010045858.1:3257-16428 GCA_034780395.1 Vannuccia rotundouncinata | reverse complement strand
AGAATGAATAATTGATTGAGGAGATAGGATTAATAAGGCAGCAGTGATAAGCTTGAATTAATATAGTATATAAGTACAAGTAACAGAAAATCGATAAACGATATTGAGTGTAGAAGTGTAGGTACACAAAAATAGATAGGTATACATAAGAGGTATCAGTATCAGTGTAAATAGGGTCATAAATCTAAGGATAACGGGCAAATAATAAACGCATTTTAGAAGATAAAGTCTATTAAGTCATCTTTTTCACAATTGACGTTGATACTGGGATTCTTTGCTTGAATAAGGATAGCTTCTTTAAATCGCAAGGATGGCTATGTTGAATCGGGATTGACATTGGAGTCGGTGAGAGTATACAGAAGATGAGGTGTTGGTGTAATGTTCTTTGATATGTGTATGGAGGTGGCAGATTGTACTGCCAATATAGGTAGATTGGCATTGGGTGCACGTGAGTTCATAGATGACATTGTTGGAGTGGCATATATTGGGGTCATTGATTTGACAGTTTTGGAGGTGGCAGGGGGGTAGGGTAGATTTCGGTTTGAGGGCATTGCAGAGGGAGAAGGATTTTTTATAGAGGTGGACGGACGTTCAGTTTGGCTTTTTTGAAGATGTGGAGGATTTGGTTGTCGATTTTGTCGTTGATGAATGGGAATTGGAAATAGAGAGGATCTGGACCAGTGGGATGTTGGGATGTGTGTCGTTGTTTTCTTAATTTTTATGTGATGGCATCAATTAAAGATTGGAAGTAGCCATTGTTGGAGAGTGTTTGGAGGAAGGCGTCAGTGTGTAGTTTATTGTCATCAGAAGATGAGCATCTATGGATGATTCTGAATATTTTGTTCTTGGCGATATTGAATTTTGTGAATCATTTAAATTATGGAAATGTCCACAAACAGTTGGGTCCACCACAAACTGTCCAATCATTATATTATACACTACAAATCATTGAACATTCCCTATTTTTGTTCAAAACTGATTGATGATTTTTCTTTGAACAAATTTCAAATTTAATATTTTTTATAACATAAACAATGACATATTACACTATTTTTTTAATATATTAAACAAAGGTATAATATCTAATAAATTACAATCTTTTAGCATCAACAAATTGTTGTCAACAGCTAAAAACTCTTCCAACCAAAGATTGTATAAATTGAAATGTCCAAAAATGGTTGGGTCCACAAACAATTCCATGACAATTGTATTCTGGATATTTATTAATAATACTCCAATTGCGATTAAACTAATGAAAAATAAGTCTGCAGTAGTCATTCATCCAGGTCAGCCCAATATGGTCCCCATAAATGCTTTAATTCACATCAAAGTGGCTCTGATCTTAAGCAAATAATCCAACCAGGGATGGATAACAAAAATAAGTATACTTAAGTATTGTTTTTTGTCAAAAATATTATCTAATTAAAATCATCGAATTGAGATTTTATTAAAGATAATATTATTTGATGATATAATCAAATGAATTGATAGAAATATAGAAAATCAGCCTTACAGCAAAAATGTATAATTTAAATGCAGTGTCTTACATCCATGACCTGACAGTGATTTAGGCTATAGGCCTACATCCATGACCTAACTTTTAAAAATTGTACTTTTAGTATGTAGGTATATTTAATTATTTTGTCTCATTGTTATTTTAAACAATATAATTCAATGGTAGCACAGATGGTAGTGTGTCCAATTGCCCATCATAAGGTAGAGGGTTACAGCCCCAACTCCAATCAAAATATATATATATTTTTTAATACTCGTTTCCCAGGTATAATTATTTTATTTTCTAAGCCTGAGACCACACCTTGAACATCAAAAACATGGAGTAAAAAGATATCAACATTGGCAGATCCAGGGGGTCGGGACAACCCCTTTTACATTTCTTCAATTTTTGCTTTTTTTAAAGGTTGCGCCTATTTTAATATCTATATGTTGAAAAAATAGGAGGCATTATTAACACCTTTTGAGATTTTTTGTTTTAATCTATGTATTAAATTTAGTAAGCGCTATATTCAAATTCTTTTGGAAGTGTGATGTCAAATAAGCTGTAAGAATAGTTTGAAAGTTATATTCATCAGTGCCTGCCTCCATTCCTGATCAACTCTCTTCATCAGCACTTGCCTCCATTCCTGATCAAATCTCTTTATCAGCACCTGCCTCCATTCCTGATCAACCCTCTTCATCAGCTCCTAACCAGCCCAGTAATTGCATATTTCTGGAGAAGCCCTGTGGCAAGGAGACATGTTGTTTTCAACAAAAGTGGTTTTGTGATTATCCTTTCCCACAATATGATAAAGTCAAAGACTGTATATATTGTTTTAACTGTATGAAGTCACACAAGAAGGGTCAGCTGAAATTGGCAACTAAAGTAGAAAACACATTTGTAAGCAAGGGGTTTTCAAATTGGAAATAAGCTGTCCAACATTTTAAACAACACCAAGCTTTGGACTGTCATAGAGTGTCTGTGCATTTTTCAACAATGCTTATTAATGTTGGAAATATAAGGGCAAAGTTAGATGATGTTACCAGACATGCATAGTCAATATTATCGAGTGTCTTCAGTATTTGTCCCAACAGGGCCAGTCAATTCAAGGGGAATCAGGTCAAGTCATAAACATTTACAAGTCAACTCGTAAATGGGTCAAGTCGTAAACAAGTAAATGTCTATACAAGTCTTGTAAATGTTGTAAACATCTATATTCAATATGAGTTTTGTAAATATCTTATACAAATCTCATATGAAACTATAATTAACAAATTCAATAAAATATTTTCCTGTTAATTCCTACTTACATTTTTTAATATAATAGTTAATAAAAAATTAAATGAAAAGTTATAACTATACACAACATCACAAGTTAATTTTTATTTTCCTGAACATTTTTAGAGTTGCAAAATGATTTTATATGTTTTGCTACTGCTATTATTATATTTGATTTTGTGTATAGATTTATTTTTAATGTCATTTTGATAAATTTTACATTAAATCGGTGCAATAAATCAATGCTTCTTCTTTCATTACATTTTCAATAAGTATGTTCAATTTTCATATGTTAAATTTTGAAATTTTGAAAGTAAGAAAATGATTATAATTTTTGAGTTGACTAACCCATTTATGAGTTGACCCATTTACAAGTTGACTCTAATTCGATTCAAGGTAGTACACCAGTAGATTCTAACCTAATCAACCCACTTGATTAAGACATCCCTTGTTTGTCAGACTGGTTAAAGAAATCAGGGGACACTTATTTAAGCCATGACATCCAAAATGAACTGTGTACACTCATGCCACATTATGTGATTAAGAAACTCATGGAAGAAATAGGGAAAGGTTTTTTAATTTAATAGCAGACAAGCATACAGACGTCTAAAACAAGGAGCAGCTAACAAGTTGTGTACATTGGATAGATGACAATTGCACTCCCCATGAAGCATTTCTCAGATTTTATCAACTATACCTCATATAAAGGCTGTAACAATCTCAAAGGCCATACAAGATGCAGATAGACTTGAAGAATTGTCGAGGGCAGTGTTACAACTGCGTGAGTACAATGCTCAGACAAAATTCAGGCATGGAAAAACAAATTCAAGATATCAGCCAAAGGCATTGGGGACACATTTTTATGTGTATTCTCTGAATCTGAGTATAAAATCTGGTAGTACAAATGCATGCAAAATTTTGTCTGATATGTTGTCAACAGCAAAAGAAATTGTCACATTGATCAAATATTCACCTAAGCAGTAGCATATTTTAGGTGAGATCAAATCTATCATTTGGCTTTATACCAACTTGTATAATACAGGCATGATTTTGGAGGTATTTAAAAACAGAAATTATTTGCGAAGCCCCCTAATTTTTTTTGGAATATCAATGAGAAAATATTGAAATATGTACAATCTTGTGAACTCTAATTGCAGGTGACAACAACTATATTTTAGCAAACCAATAATGTCTATATAAACAAGTTAGTGAACAACAAATATTAATCACTATACAACATGTGTGTGATATTTTCACAAACTTTTAATGTTGATAACCCTCACCCCCCATGACATTGAATTTTATTACAGTTTTGGACGATTCTGAAAAACGATCCATTTGACCTCAAAAAATACGGAAAAAACCATGCCTGATAATAATTTATTATATTAAAGTTAAATTGTTGAACGTCTATGAACTTCTTCTCAGAAAAAATGGGAAAAGTATTAAGTGCGCCTATTTAACTCTTTGCCCCCTAATAAGAATTTCGCTCCACGGTCCCTGCTATTCCAATTGTGACTTTTCAAATAGCTCACCAAATTGTTATTAAGACATCTTTGGATTAAAATAATACAAACTAATAGTATAATTCAAAAATCACAAATTTTTGTATCATCAATAACATATAGTCCTATCATTAACATACTTGCAGGTGCATGACCAGCCTTCAGCTCAGGTGATTCTTCAACAGCACTCATAATTTAAAATTGGTAAATCTAGACACGTGACAAATTTACTGAAAACGAAACTTTTTTGAAATCACTGGCAATAAATATTATTGTATAACAAAATATTAAAACAAAACGCATTTTATGAAAAGTTGCAACATTTGCAAAATCAGTAAACATTTTAGTACACTCCCGCACTATATTACTAAAATATCGTAAACCTTTAAATGCATAACAAATTTTATAGTGTACATCAATGAATGGTTTGACAAAATTTTTATATGATATCCCAATTCATAATTTATTTCGAAATATTTTTGTTCAAACTTTCTGTTAGATAATATATTTAGTATTAGATTATATTATATTTTCTGGGTAAACAAATATATCATAATTCAATCTTAGACAATCTAAAGATCTGTCTTATTGAGACGGTCTTATTGGAGATTCGCTTCATAATATCACTCTTAGTTTACATTTGATCACTGATTAGTCTATATAATACGTATAATGTGACAACACGCACCTGCTACTACAGAGACATGTACATAAAAGAGTAAAACTTTCATTCACATTTTTTTACTTGTATAATGATTATAAATTATTAAAGGACAGTTCCATACATCATCGATTATGTACTGAATGATGTAAATTTACAATTTCATTAATAAGCTGCGAATAATTTTCCGAACATATGTTAATGTAAATGATAATATATTTATATGATGCTAATATATTATGTTACAATCATATAAGTACGACACAATTGTAACAGTATGAAAAGTTAATATATATTTTTTAATTAACTATGATTCAGTCCTTTTGATTTTGAATTAAATACTTTAATATAATAGTTAATTACATCGAATATATAGGTATACCTACAGCTATTAATTATTTATTACATTGAGATATATACATTTACATTTAGGATTCCCGGAAAAAAACAATTTACTCTAAAGTAGCTTCGAGCGACGTGAAAGTTAATACACCCAATCGAAAAGATTTGGTCTCCCTAATATGTGTAATCAATATTAGAGCAATTTATTAAAGACAAAATAAAATGCAAGAGCAACTTCCTTATACATTATTGTGATATGATTATATCAGTTATTTAGGGATTTAGTATAATTATTGAGATGAAAATAACATAGAGGTTCAGAAAATACAGTCTACTCCGGATAATCGGAACAGGTAAAATGTAAGCATTTTCCTTCCGATTAGACGAAAATCGATTTTTAGTAGTATAAGTTGAATTTACTATTGTTAACCAAAATTATTTTTTTTGAATGTTTACTTTAATGTTTTGAAATTTACTTTTTAGGAACAACTTTAAAGTTTAATTTTTAGGATTAATAAGAGTTGAATAATAATTGATTTAACAATAGACATTTGTATTTAAACTTAATAAAGCTATTAATTTGAAGCAAGCATTTAGAGGTCTTATTATTATAAAATGACTCTCCCACGCAATATGGTGTCATTCCCCAATATAAAATATGGACTTTGATTTGCATAGTTGTACACAATGGAGTCAGTCCCCATTATAAATTGGAACCGTTATTTGAATAGGAAATGCAATTGAATAATTGTGAATAATTGCATGGTTTTGATTAGAGAAAATTATTTCCTCGAATTTGTTTATAATTCCTAAATAAAGGTATATATAATATAATTAATACTACGTGTAGATAAGCTGTTCCAATTAGCCAATGTAAAATATATTTTAGGTACAGTATAATCCGCTTATAACAAGATTGAAGGGACTGTAAGAATTTGCTTGTTATATCCGAGGTACTACAAAATTGATGCTATGTAATCATACAATGTACTTACATAACAAAAACGAGCAATGTGATATTTCGTATCTTGGTTTATTATACATATTTGAAACTACTATTTATACTGTATATAAAATTACAAAACAAATGCTACTAGCTGTTAGCAAATGTATAAGCATATACGAAGGTAGACAATAATGTAGTGCCTAACATTATAAGCAGGCGTAATTGTGTTGATCATTACTCTGCATTGTTTTATGCTGAGTGAGAGAAGACTTGTTATAAGCCTAGCAGGGGTAATTATGGGTAGGGACCGAAAAAACCAATGTTATATATGCAAGGTTTATGTAATGCATTTTGATACAAATTTTGTCGGGACCATGGAAGGTTTCTTGTTATAAGCGGCTTATACTGTATAGGGACCGTTCTAAAAATTCTGTTCACAATTCACATTAACCGGAGTAGACTTTAGGTTCCTTATTTTACCTCTATTAGATTATGTTTAAAATGTCGTTTAGTATAATGTACCCTTAAAATGTATAACTCACAAAATTCTTGTACGTTTAAGAACAAAATGAACAATTGTATCAGTATAAGATACACTTGCAAACAACGAGAGAAACAATGAATACTAGCTATAATAGTAAAATTAAGAAAGAAAATTGAGGAATATAAATTAGTTATATTTTAGAAGTGATGTTTTTTATACAACGAGATTTACGCAAGGAAGGAATATCAAATAACAAATAGAACCAATTGCAAGGAAATATTACATAACCGAACAACTAGAACCAACATTTCCCTATTAAGAGGAGGAAATTTTAGTGTAAGTTTTGCAAATAAATATTTCGAACAAGGTTACATTTCTACAAAGTTCTGCTCAATATCTATTCGCTAGAATTACATAAATGAAGATTCAGATCGACTTTAATAAATCAATACAAAATCATTATAATCGATTATTCTCTTAAGAAAATTTAAATGATAATTTGCACCACTTCAAATAAAGCCACTCTTAAATAAAGGTTGCATTATATTAACATATCTAACAAATCGATAATTGAATAGATAAAAACCCTTGCAACTAATTCACCGGCCTTCAGAGTCGAGTAAGAGAAAGAAAAGAAAAGAGTTTCAGTCCCATCTAGATTTTTTTCTTTTCGAATTTGTTTGATTCTGCGGGGAAGAAGATGGCGGCTGATGGGGAGCTGGTTTGGGATCAGGAATCGAGAAGGGATTGGAGCAGGTGTTGGTGTGCTGTTGGCCCACACGTTCCGGGTGAAGATAGCGAGTGCTTTCCACCCCAGCGGAGACAAACATTCGTGAATATTGATTGGAAAAGGCGGACTTGACGGCTGCGAGACGGTCTGTCTGGGGCCCACCTCGGGCCGCTGTATGAGAGAGAGAGAGAGTGAGAAGAGATGAAGAGGGGACAGTATTCAGTGATCTGACAGGGACAACTCACAGGCAACAGTTGGAAGCTCTGAGGATTGTCCCTTCTGACGCTCGCTGGAACCGAATCCGGGTCGACTTCTCATACTGTAGCTGGCCAATTTCTTGCCATCGCCGGTGTTAAACCGGTTCTTCTTGAACCAGGCGTTCTGCAGTGGAGATTGGAGAGGGTGAATACAACAAGGAGCGAGCAAGAAGGAGAAGCATAACCACTGATATCGTGATAATATTTTAATCTAGACCGGCAAACTTAATTAAATTTTGTCCGAAATAAAATCGGTCAAAAAGACAAAATGGTGAAATCTTGTTCGGCGCAAAATGTTACAAATAGAGCTGTGAAGTAGACCAAATCGGTCGATGTATCTTTATTGTCGTATATGCAACAATAACATCATATTTATTCTGTAGAATTGTTTATTCAAGTCAATTTAATCCGTTTTTATATCAGACGCTGCCTTACGAATAACTGCGGTAGTTTGCCAATCTAGAGAAGTTAATTACAACATCAACGGAGCTAACCTGCTCAGCCAGCTCAAGAAGGCTTCTCGGCACCATTTGATTGGCTCCCTCCAGGTTGCGGACCAGCTGGGCGGCGAACTCTCGGTCCCTCTCCTTGGTGACGAGTGTGTAGGCGGTTCCTTTGGTGCCCGCGCGGCCTGTCCGCCCAATCCTATGGGTGTGGGTGTCGATGTCCCGAGCCACGTCAAAGTTGATCACGGTGCGAATCGAGGGAATGTCCAGACCACGAGCTGCCCCACGGTGCGAGATTAATCGATAATACAGTTCTAGAACAAGCAAGGTTACCAGTGGAGGGGCTAGTTACCCGCAACGTCAGTAGCAACGAGGATGGGATACTCCTGCTTCTTGAAGGCGTGGATAACGGTGTTCCGTTCGGCCTGATGCATGTCCCCGTGTATCAGGCCGAGTTGGAAGTCTTTGGCCTTGAGTCGTTGGGCCACCTCCTCTGAGTTGAGCTTACGCGTGACGAAGATTAGCACACTCCCGACTAGCAAAGAGAGAGAGAGAAGGACGAAACAGTTACCCCTAGCTGGGATATTTTGACACAACGGACAGCAAAAGATTGGAATACCTGAGGTATATTCGACCAGTCTCCTCAACAGCCAATCCCACTTGTTGTCCTGTTTGTCAAACACCTCCACTATTTGCGTCACGTCTTCATTAGCCTGAACCACAACATTCATAATAAAATAATTTTATGCAGGATATTCGATCACTAATTTTAGTGATTTATAAATATCTATAAATAGATTTAGTCTATGTTCGGTAAATCAATATTGAGAAAACCAACCGTGATGTATATAAATATCTATGGCAACTGACAATTCGAAAGACTAACAAAACAAAACGAAGCTTGCATTGTATTTTTGAACAGTAAAATTGACAAATCAATGCTGTTTTTATTAGCCGCATATTATTTTATCTGTGCTTTAAAATTTAGAACTAATTTACAACTTCATGCAAGGATTAGACATCATCACGAATATTGATCTAAGTTTAACATAGAAGGCCTCATATGGATTTCTTAGTAGAAACGATGAAAATGTCAATTTGTGCCAATCGGTACGCTGATTTGTGCTGACACGATGTGATGATTGTATTCAGCACAATGGCTGCCAATTTGAACTCTTAAAATAGTTTATTGTCACTAGTAATCACGCATACGTACAAATTTGACTAATTAATATAAATATATGCTTATCGATTAACTATATTCAACTCTTTCGTATTAAACAATTGGAACACCCATGTATAAAATTATATAAATGTATAGCAACAATGAAATCATTCCAGCGGTTGACAATATATTCTATAATATGAGGTCATGTCACGTGACTCTAAAGTAATAATACAATAGTGTAGATAAATCAGACTACATCGATCTGGCAGGTCAGCTACACCCGAAAAATCAAATCAAACTTCAAGAAACTTCAATCTTGAAACGTTCTTAAATACTAGGATTATAAATGAAATAGTATAACAAGACAATCATCGTTGTACAAACCTCTCCTAGCTCCCCTTGAATGATCCGGATTGGATCTGTGAGAATATCTCGAGCCAGACGTTCAACACGCTTTTTGAAGGTCGCACTGAACAATAATGCTGGAACAACAACCCAAGGAAATACTTCAATATCCACATTAGAGGAAGTAAACAAAATCATAAATTATTTGCAAGACCTACTTTGCCTGTCAGGTCGCACATTATTGGCTATAGAACGAACCTGGGGCTCTGAAACAATTCGAAGGATCAATATAATTTATAATAGCAGATATTTTAGAGTCAACAATCTCACCAAAGCCCATGTTGAACATCTTGTCTGCCTCGTCATAGATGAGGTAGGTTACCCTTCGCAGATTGGTGGATTTTTTCTTAACGAGATCGATAAGACGGCCCTGAAAGGATCGATAATTAGGTGAATACAATAAAAGTGAAATAACAACACTCTCTGTAACCCTAAATTAGAGTTAATCCATGAAATACAATATATACATACAAGTTGCTGCAGAGCAATGATAAATAGAAGTATACAAAGCAACATACGCGCTCTATAATACTGGTTCAAAAATTTACAATGCCCAAGATAAACTTCCTAAACAAAGTAGAGTGTGATAAACAGAAATTTGTTTAACCACAAGCTGTTATGTAGCCAAATTCGAACCGCATACCTACTGGTTTCTAGGACGGTGTTATCGCTATGCTACGCTACATTAAAAACCTAAATATTACATCAGCACATAAACACAAAATTTCTCGTCAATTTGAATAAAATGTTGCATACATATTTGATCCTCTAAGTGTTTTATACATATAAATAACAAAATTAGATGCCTTAGATAATACTATTTACTTTCAACATTTGACTACATAATAGTCTATTTAGACTATTTTGGGTGTAAAGTTGGGGTAGAAGCCGATATTTATATTGATATGAAGATTAGACATTTACCGTCCAATATGCATCTAATTTTGTTATTAATATATCATATATATATATAAATTTGAGATGCAATATTTGTCAAAATGGCGAGAAAATACGTGTAATTTACATAAAATGAGTATTTTCATCACAATTCGTTCAAAATCAAAGATTTTTTACTTTTATTTAATATGGGAAAACCTTCCATCTCCCCAAAATAGATTTTCATAAACCCTATCCCACCTCACCTTTTTTGGTAGCAGCTGACACCCAATATCTACCAAAATTAGTTGAAATTTGCTTCTTTCCAATTTTCAAACTTATATAAGAATTATTAATTGCCTAATTTTTGGGTTACTATAAGCAATATTTAAAAAATAATTTTTAAAAATATCCGTTAAGAAGTGTGTTTGTGTAGTTGATGTTGTTGAATATATCTTTAATTTATGAGTTTATTGTCCCTAATGGTCTCTGTCTTCCTAATGAGAGAACAGAATACTTATTTGTAAAAATCCATTGCGTGAAAACATTTTCTAGTACGTATAATATATTGTTGAAGAAAGGATTTCTAAAAAATTGTTTGATGGAACTGTACTGATGTTTGATCAAATTAATTTTCAAGAGTTGGTATGCATAATGGACTAACAAGAATATGGTTAAATTTGACTGTCTGTTACTCTATTTATATACACATAAAAGAGATCAGTGTAGCACCTACTGGAGTACAGACCAGGATTTCACACCCCTCTTCACAGGCCTTCTGTTGTTCCCACATGCTACCTCCTCCATAGGCACAGACAACGTGGATGTTGTACACTTTGCTGAACTTTCGCGCCTCGTTGTAGATCTGAGAGAGCGATTTTACACAATTAAGATCAACCAACCATTAATCAATAAGGTGTAGACAAATGACATCCGCTCACCTGTTGAGCGAGTTCTCTGGTTGGTGCACAGATCAGACCGATTGGACCATCGCCGGGTTTCAGTTCTGGCTGGAGAAGGCAGAAGAAGAAGAAGAGATAGTGACACAACTAGTGATAGAGATTAAACCATATAATATACCTAAAGAAGACATCTCATTCAAAGTCTATACATACAAGTTATTGGTATGTGTATAGAGGTATCTTGTATAACTAATATCTATAGCATCTCTCTATGTTAATTCAGATTCTGGAACTGTTCTGCCTAACTATACCTTTCGATATCTATAGCATCTGTCTATGTTAATTCAAATCCTGGAACTGTTCTGTCTAACTATACCTTTCGATATCTATAGCATCTGTCTATGTTAATTCAAATCCTGGAACTGTTCTGGCTATCTATACCCTTCGATATCTATAGCATCTGACTGTGTTAATTCAAATCCTGGAACTGTTCTGCCTATCTATAGCATCTGACTATGTTAATTCAAATCCTGGAACTGTTCTGGCTGTCTATACCTTTCGATATCTATAGCATCTGCCATGAGCCGCCTCTTGGATGCTGATTGGCGCCTTTCTGTTTAGGCGTCTAAAGTTTGTACGTACATATACATTTTGACGGTTATTAGTAGAATGCCAGCTGATGCTGTTATCTTTACGACAAAAAAGTAAGTTCATGCAATTACTAATGTCACAAATATATGAAATTTTCAGCGAAGAGAAATGCAGATAACACATTTTCTAACTCCGTTCTTCTATGACTTGTCCTCGCCTTTCATCGTTAGCACCTGATGAATATTCATTATGGTCAAACAGTTTGTTATGAAAGAGACTTTGACATTTTTAAAAACTGCAACCAAGGTGAATTGAGCTTTGAAATCTCCTATACACTGAAAAAATTTTCTCATTTAAAACTAGGACTGATATAATTATGGACTTGTATTCAGCTTATGGACATTTTCAGCAAATCCACATATTTTCTTATATGTTGCTTTTCATCATTACAGTTCTTATTTGTTATTCCGTAAGCAGAATTAATTCATATCCTTTAGACCATACAAGAAAAGCGGCTATTCTTTCGCTATAAGTACATCAATATCAAGATATGGAATCTGGCACACGATAGAAAGGAGAAATTTTCCAATTAATGGATCCATTGAAGGAAACGAGACAGCAGACATCCTGCAAAAGAAGGCTCTAAAGAAGGGACGCGACCAACAAGTGGATCAAGAAATGGCCAGAAGGTTGGGCTAGTTCCCTCCTTCATCTCAAAATTCCTAAACCCATCGATGACTTCCCACACAAAGATGCCATTACGATTCACCAGGTGAGAGCAGGCCAAACTCCTCAGAATCCTGGACCATCGTGTCAGCAATATGACGACCAGAAGTACAGAGAGGCACTGTTCAAAATCTGCGGAAAGATAGTGACACCCCAATCACATCCTCTTCGAACGCCAGGGTCTTTCCCCCCTGAGATCTAAATTCATTGGATTAGGCATTCCACGAGAAGATTGGTAGATCAGCAATGAGTCTATGTTTGGTCTATACGATGGTCTTCAGTAACAACAACAACAGAATATGCTTAATCTAAGTCTACATATATATTAAATACCCGAGGTTACTTATAGTATTATAAGA
>JAUZNC010045836.1:0-16431 GCA_034780395.1 Vannuccia rotundouncinata | reverse complement strand
TGTATAAATTGATGTTAATAAATTAATGTATACATATTGTTAAATATGAATATATTTCTTTGGACAAAACGGCGATTGTTATACTTACATAATTTATTTTAAATTAATAATAGAGTCAAGCATAATAGTTTGTATTAAAGCTTTTAATATTTTTGTTTTAGAAAGAATCGTAACTGAACAAAATGCCGCATTGCAACATGGAATGCTTGAACTTCAAACAAACTTTCAAACTTTGAAGCAAGAACAACAACATAATGAAGAAAAAATCGTTATTATGCAAGATACTTGTGAGGAATTACGAACTGAAAGGGTTTTAGCACAAACTGAACGCTTGAAACAACAGTTAGAAAATGATGAATTTAGAAATAGAATTCGATTGGTTTTACAACAAAATGATACTTTGCAACATGATATTCAATTAATTCGAATAACATGCAACGAATTAGAAAAAGAGAAGTACACTGCTCAAACGGAACGTACGGAATTTAAAATTCAGAATAATCAACTTCAGATGAATTTGAACAACATCAAGAAAGAAAACGAAAAAATGCATTGGAAATTGGAGCAAGAGGTGAACATTCTTAGGGAAACCTGCGAAAATTTGAGAAGTCAAAAGGATAATAGTGATTTTAAATTGCGTCAAATGGAATCCAAACATGGAGAACTGATTACAAAATTTCACTTAGTTGTAAATGAAAATAAGAAAATCCAGACAAAATTGCAACATTTAGAAGCAAACATGGAAATTTATAAAATTGAACATCAAAGAGAAACATTGGATCAAAGAACATCACAAAATGAAGTTATTGCACAATTGGAAGAACAACTAAACCAAACTAGAAATAATCTTCGTTCGGTGGAGGTGGCAAAGGAAGAAACTGAAAAGGAACTTATCGTCATAAAACTTGATAATGAGAATTTAAAGAAAAATCTTGATAGTATTAAAATCCAATATGAAAATGTCCGAAACGAATTTGATAAAGTCAAAAATGACGAGGAATTTAATGAATTGAAAAAGGAATGCATTGGATTAAAGGAGGAAAATGAAAATTTACAGACCTTAGTGGATCTTTTGGAAATTAGATGCGAAGTTTTTCATAATGAAAGATCCCGAATAAAATCACGTTCTTCTAATCAAGAAATCAGAAATCGGGGTGAGAAATTAATAATAATTATTTATAATATAATTTATTTCATTTTTTGTCTATTGAATGATATCGAGTAGTTTTACTATTAATTTATATTATAAATATATAAATAAATAATTTTTATAAAGTCAGAATTATATTTCAAATAGCCGCGACACCCACATTCAAACTTTATTAATTTTAGAAAATTACAGCTCTGTGAGAATATTGAATTACCTTTCCACTTAATAAAGGCTTTAAACCGCCCAAAAAATGTTATGTTAATTACAAGTTAAGACATTTTTGGATAAGCTTTTTTATGGCTTTTTAAAATTTTTAATTATTCTTTTTTTGGAATAGTTAATTAAAATATTATCACATATGCTGAAGGACGGGGTGATTAAATTATTATAATATTTATTTACTCCATTTAATTCGTCATATTGTCTCGGGATATGACGTACCGCGGGTATCCCATTACCAATCTTTGGAGTTAAATTATTTATTTATATATATTATATAGCTATTTTTTATCCATACATTAAGTTAGTTGAATTAATGATATAATATATGTGTTGTATTTTAGAAGATGAAACATTCAGAGAGTCCCAAAGTCACAGAAGTGAGGTTGCCGATGATGGTATACATGAAAATTTGTGCGTTTTTTGGTTCACTAATTATAAGAATTGGGCGACTACAAAAAATTGGATTCAGAAGGACGATTTGTTGGAAAAGGTTGATAATTTGATAACCATTTTAGACCATTTTCAATGGTCATCGTACAAACTAAGATGGCGAGGTAGTTCTGAATTTCCGCTTGTGTTATTATTTTCAAGTCAACGTGGATATAATTTTTTCCTTTCTTTTTTCGAAAAGAAAATGTCCAGCTGGAATTCCAGATCGTTACTTTATGATATTCTTGAAATTGAATTAATGAACTTGCCAGTTACATCCACTTCTGCAGAAGTTTTATATCGAGGATCTATTATTACAAATGAAAATTTGATTTCTTTGGAAAACAGCAAAAACTCCACAGTTTTCTTGCAAACAGCAATGCCAACTATAAAACCTTTAATCTCCACGAGTAAACAGGAATCAATTTGCCTTAAATTTGCCTTGACTTCTTTTTCGAAATTTCGAATCAGTGGAACTCGACCGATTATCTGGAAATATCGAGGTGTTCGAATGGATGAAAGATTTCTTCGACAATTTAGACAACTATGCCCAAGAAGTAGACTGTCTTCATCCATTTATGAAATTGAGAATCATTCCCATTTCCATTTTGAAAAAGAATGCCTTATTAAAAATCATCCAATGCATGTAAGTACCTATAGACCTGTACGTTCCAATAATTGTCAACAATTTAAAGTATTACTGTTTAAGTAGCAATTATACTAAACATCTGATATTTAATACCCTGGGGGTCGTTTCTCGAAGCTGTCTAGTGTCATAATCATAAATCCGCAACGATAATCATAAAGTATTTCTCGAAACTGTGTTAACTCTAAAATAAACATATGACCAAGATTTTAATCAATGCCTCAGCGAGCATTTCAAATAGATAAATCAATAATGCACCGTTGATGCTGTTGCTCGACGCTATCGTAATCATAAGTTGTGTCTAAAAATCAGCGCTGTATTAATTTTATGACTGTTTACTTTATCTTGTTTTTTAACTTAGATTAGTTGTATTTTTAATTGTACAGTTCCAAAATAATTATGTTTGGATACGGGAGAATATATTTAGAAGTAATATACATGTAATTTCATATTATTGAGAGTGTAATATTTAATATATTTGCCAAACTTATTCATTATTAATTTTATTCATTTTTAATCAAATATTATATTTTTATAAACAAATAATGGTGTTTTTTGTACTAAATATTTTATTTATAACATAATATTTTATTTTTTTGTACATTAATATTTTTATTATAGTTTTCAATTATTACGGTTTATATACACACTTAAATATATAATGCGTTTCTATTAATAACTTAATAACTGTTAATAACTGGAGATTTGTTCTTACTTTTTATATTGTTTTATAATAATAATTTCATTATCAACAAAGTACTCAGTCGAGGTTTTCACTATACAATGTTTTACACTGCATTAAAAAATTAAATAGTTAGGCTACATGTATACTAATTATTTATATTGTAAAAAAAATCGACTATTAAACAACTAGAAATCCAATAATATAGTCTCGCTTTCCCTATTTAATAAGAACTTATATTATAGTTATAGTATGAATTATTACACAAAAATGTATGGTATTATTAAATTAATGTAAATTCTAAATGATGCCTTTCTTGATAAATTGCCCCCTCCACTAACTGCAATTATTGGATCTCAGCCGTCTTACTCCAATAAAGACGAGAAAACTGTATATTCAGTCGAATCTATTTTAATAGTTACGAATATTTATAGATTTTCTTGCTGGTCGTAATGTAACATAAATAGTGCAACTTATTATTTTTTAATCGCATGGTTTTTCGTATCGCAATACTATAGTATACAATATATATATATACATTAGATTCCGAAGGTTGGGGTGTTCACTTTTTTGACTAAAACAATATATATATATTTATATATTTTTTTAGTAGATATAAGAAATTTTGATACATGAGATACAGGAATCACAATGTCGATTTAAGATTTTAAAACTGAAAATAATCCAGAAAGAATATCATTGAACCCCATTTCAATAGAATTATACTCTATATACAATCTAATCTACTTTTGTTTATAAATATTTTCAGATCAGCCGATTGAATACAGCACGTAATCTCATCGAAGGGGAATTAATATTATTCGATCAATATTTGCAACATTGTGACAATGATTGTGACGAGTTTATTTTCTGGATTATGAAGAACTATTGCATTAGTTTCGATGACTTTTCCTTCAAGGGTGAAGATGGATTGAGATGTCTTAATGAAGATTTGATTTCCGATATGCCGATGAATTCTCAAAATCAATCGAGACACTTGGCCGACAAATGGCGCCATCTTCAACGGCCGACTGAACTCGATTTTCCCAGATTTCGTAGATGGAATGTTATTTTCTATGAAACTAAGACATTCGAACGTGATTACTTGTCGCACATCACATTTAAATCAAATGCGGAACAATCTATTGTAAAACTCGCAAAATTGCAAATCACAAACGGTCTTCTAAAATCTCTTGAGGTAATGACATCTGATATCAGCATGAATGAGTTCAATACAAGTGTCAATATTGCCTATGCTAATTTCAAAAATAAAGTCGAGACATTTTTAACCAAAAAGGATCTAAGTTAATTTTTTATTTAGAAGAAGAATTTTCCGAATTTGTGTCCAGCTCTCAAACACAAAATTATTTGGTTTACATACCTGTTTTTTCTTCATTTTTGAATACATACTATTGTTGTTTAATGCGTTTAAAACAATTTTGGTGTTTGGATAACAGTGAAGAGAAAGACAAATGTGATTTCTTCCGATTTCATGTCAAAAAGACATAAATATACACCGTAGACACTTCATTCATTGTGAAATGCCCCGGTATATGCATAGTATGCATAGTATAATGCCCCGGCAAGAACACTTCAAGAACATGTGAATTAATTTATATTATTATTAGACAATGAAAAAGAAATGTCAAATCAGACCACACATATATAATCAAACTTTTTTTTAGATTTCACATTTCATTGCTTTAACAATTTATATCTGACTTATGGGTAGATTTTATAAAGATTTCATACAACAATTGAAAAGAATACGTGAATTTTTAAATTATTTTGTTTTATACTTTTAAACTTTTGAATTCTTCATTGAAAGTATTGATTTTATTTATCCCAGTACAATAATCAAACGTAATGATTCTAACATGACACCCAAGTACCAAAGTTCAAAATATAATTTTAAAACTTAATTCTGACAGCACTGCAGAGATCTTGATCTCTCACTAAACCGGATAGATATTTAAGTGGTAATAATTGGCGCTGACCCCATTTTTCTTCGCCAAAACACACCAAACTTCTTATATTGTCAAATAAATGCAATAAAAAGAAATGGAAAACTTATTTTAAGTGCTCATACATTATCCCTAACTATTTACGTAAATATTTATTTCAAAAACGAACAACTCTAATATTTCATGTCCCCTTATAAAGGAACTTGTTCTTCATTTTATTTTATCATTTATCGATATAGATGCTATAAATTTTGAATTTATACAAAATTATACGTTATCATTAATTGATTCAGTAATAAGTATACTTGATATAAGTTAACAAAATTAATATAAAATATAAGAAAATACCTTTTAATAATGTAATTGAACGAGAGATTAAGTTATAATAAATGATGATATTAATGTTAAGTTATTATATATTCATTACTAGCTCGTCGAAATATTCTAAACATTTTTTTTGGAGAGGCTCATGTTTGTTTTCATTAAATGCCTATAAAATCACCCTTAATAATTGAAAAGGAAAAAAATTTTTAATAAAAACGTATCGCTTATGTATTATTTTAAAATAAAAAATATTTACTGATATTTAAATTAATTATTGTATCATTCAAAAAATATGTACAATGCAAACTTGAGAAATTTAGTTATATCATAATGGAATAATATTTGTACATTTAATTAAATAACAAAAGATGAGAAAAATTAATAGAGAGGCGCTATAATGAGATGGGTATTGAGCTGGGTTAACATAGCTATAGCTCACTATAATTCATTCTTTATAATGTCGAGTGAGTAACATGTAGAATGTAGAAACCAAGCATGTCGGAACGTTTTGATTACTGGGTGGGCCAGTTTTGAAAAAGGCAACTTTTATTTTCTAAAAGGGCACTATTTAGTTTTTCAAACTAGGTATAGTAACTGAGGCATAATATAATTTTATTTTAGGGCACATTGTATTTTTATAAGATATTAACTTTTTTATTTTTTCATTAAATTTTAACTTTTTTCAAAAAGAATGAATAGCTATACTTAATAAATGGGAAAATTAATTTTAGTATAATTAGTTATCGATCATTAATATTTAATATATAGTAGGTACTCTGGTGTGCCAAGAGGGGGGGGGGTTGTAAAAATCGGGTGGGGGGGGTTGCCTATATATATATAATAAATAAGCAGAAGGTTATAAAAATCAAACCTATTATATAAAATCATTAATCAGAGGGGTCCAAATAAACAGGGCGGTTGCCTATTTTTGACACTAAAACAATAAACGAGGAGGGGGGGAAAACGTTTATTTGGCATACCAGAGTAGGTATTTTATTATAATACACATATTGTAACAGTGTAATAATACAAAATGATGTAGATAATACAATCGTTTTAATAAATTTGTACACGAGGTTCCACATGATGGAGATAAGAATTTATTGTCAGTCCTACACTGTTATAAAAAGAGCATATATGAACTATTATGTACAGATAGAATATTTAATTTATTGATATAAAATGTAATATAGATATAAATATTAAATGTATGTAGCATATGATTTGCATATATAATAAAAATTGGTCTATGTATTTCCTATATTAAGCTAGACTACAAAAGCAGTAACTAAGACGAACTAAGAAAGGTGCATTCATTTTACCCTTTCTTATCCGGAGAAGAACATTAACACCTATGTTATCCACCTATAAAGAGTGGACTAATTTACACCCATCTAGACGCACAATCAATCATGGTCAAAATATATCTTTCACTATTAATAGAAGCACTAAGAGGACCCACAAGATCAATGCACACAATGCCTCATAATGGGGCAGAGAACCTTGCGGACGAGATGCGCAAGACTTATTCATTCTGAGCACATACAATGCACTCATTAACATACTTCTCAACTTTATTATGCATGCCAGATATTCCAAATATTAGAATTCTTTTTGGACGAACTAGTCTTGTCCATTCCTAAATTTCCATAATCACGATGTCGCTTTATAGTTTCCAGAAAATCTTCATCACTAATCATCTTATTCTGCTAAGAAGTATAATAACACATTTCTTCGTCTATCATACGAGACAACGCATCTGGAGCAATATTTTTAACACCAGGTATATAAGATAAAGAAAAGTCACACTCTTCTAACATTTGAAGATATCTAGCATGACGACTATTGATGGGCACCGATTTAATCATGTGAATCAAAGGTTTATGATGAATTTTGAATGAAACTGACGGCCGTATAAGTACTGCTTAAACTTTTTTATGCCCCAAACAAGGGCTAAAAACTCACGATCAGTAGTAGAATAGTTTACACGTTCTGTTTGATTTAAAGAACGACTAGCAAAAACAATGAGGCCAGTGCTTTGCTCAAGAACAGGCAGCTATGGCTACCCCACTGATGTCGGTAAAGAGCGTAAATGGCATCTAAAAATTAGGAACAATTTGTTTGTTTCCCCAGAAAGACGATTTCGAACTATTAGAACGCTTTCATTGGAAAATGTGCTCAATAATGAACGAGAGATTAGGGATAAATCTGGCAATATAATAGATAAATCCACTAAGACGCTCTTGACGTCTTTACAATATTTAGGAATAGGAATCCTTTGCAAAGACTTAATCTTATCAGGATCCGGTTCCATTCCTTTCTCCAAAACTATAAGCATCCCAAGATAGAGCTGAAGGTTTTCCTTGTCGAACCTACACTTAGATGATTTCAGTTTCAAATTATGACTTCTAAATCGTGTAAGGACAGTTCTAAAGGAGTCCAGATGCTGTTCAAATTTCGGATTAGCAATAATAACGTCATCAATATAAAGGCATAATTCCCGAATCAACAATAACTATTTACATAATGCGCTGAAACAGAGCCGGAGCATTTTTAAGACCAAAAGGCAAACGATTAAACTCAAGAAGACGACCTTCATTAGAAACGCTGTCTTTTCTTTAGACGCTTCATCTAATTCAACTTAATATAAATTGGTAATAGCTAGCAGTCATATCAAGAGACTTAAAGTACTTGCAACCCCTAAGATTATCAAAAATGTCATCAATAATCGGAAAAGGAAAGAAATCCGTTTTAGAAATTTCGTTCAACTTACGGAAATCCATAATAATCTGAATGTTCCATCGTTTTGTTTGTTATAAAGAAAAAAGGATTAGACCAAGGAGATTCGCTATTCCGAACAATGCCATGTTTAAACAAATTATCAATAGTGTATTTAGCACCAGTCTTCAAAGCTTCCGGAATCGGTTTAAAAGGGGTGTTCTGTCTGACATCAATAGAGTTTTTCTGAGTACTACAGGGACCCAGATCAAAATCAGATTTAGAAAAAACATCATCATACGATTTAAGACAATTAGTCAGTTTTTCTTTTGTTTCTTAGTAATCATAGATCATAATATATAGTCAATATTCGTTTTATATTAGCACAAAAAATTCAATTAAACATTAAGTCTTGACAATCTATCAGTGCCGAAAATAGCATCAAAAGGCGAATCATCTAATAACAAAAATGTAATCGAACATTTTATTTTCAGAAGTATAAACATTCATATTTATTGACTCATTAGTATGCGTCAATTGTTACCCAAAAAAGAAGAAATGCAATGATTTTCATTAAATGATTAAAAGAGTACAATTTAATTGTTTGGCTATATACTCCGTTTTAAAAAAGAACAACTACTACCAGAATCGAATATAGCTCTTACCACTATATTAGAATAGTTAATGCACAATTTTATGTCAAAACAAGTAGCCGCGTTTATTGCACCGCAAAACGCTGCCATCTCTCGTTTTTTGAACAATTTTTTGCCATATGTGCCGATTAATTACAATTCCAACATAGTCGTTTTTTCTAGCATTTGCCGACTGAATGTCCGATCTTCTCGCAGAAACTGCATTAAACACGTTTAGCAACACTCGAAGATTCCATATTTATAGTAACTGGTTGATTGTCAAAAATATGATCTGGAAAAATCCCAATAAAGTCCATTCCACGCGGCGCCGAGATATTGGGACGATCAGCCATCCATACAATTACAGACTGTTGAATTACAGGTTTTTGAATGCAGTAATCGGAGTTTAGCTACGTCATCGTTTAGATTCAAGTAGGTCGCAAGTTTGGTTAAAATGTCACAATTACGTATTAATTGCTTCACTTGGTTTGTCGGTTTTTAGCTTATGAAATTCCACTTCCGGATTAGGTGGTCTCGTTTGTCGTTGATATTCTGCCTTTAGCGTCTCCATTGCCGTTATGAACGTAGTTCTTTGATCCTTGAACTTTGTCATAACGCTTTTTAGAAGCTTCTCTTCCACAACATTTGGAAGAACTTTGAGTCTCGATTCATCTCCTTCTACTTTCTTTTCAAAACACCAGGAACCAAATTTCAATTCAAACTTTTCAAATGATTCATGGTGTTTTGAAAAGAAAGTAGAAGGAGGCAATGTTAGTCCCATCCTCGTCGCCATTGTTTAAGTAAGAAGTCAGTGTAGTGCATAATAATTTCTGTACTTGATATCATAGAGACATGGATTATGTACAAAGCAAAGCAAGTCAATAAGTAAGTACAGTTCAGCATCGTGCATACAAGTATAATAACAATCGATAAACTACCTAGCACAATATATTACATAACCTCTACAATGTTTTCCGAAAAAGCGAACTGTAGGGTGCAAATGTCATAAAAGGAAAATAGTTGAGTCAAACATTTTGAGTTAGCAAACGGAATATCTGGTCATTAGTGAAAACTAATACATACCAAAAAGAATTTGTAAACCTACCTTTTAAAAATGTGTTTAAAATTAAGGATTACTAACCATTTCTGGATCTTTTCTCAAAATTAAAAATCCTATTTGTCTTAGAATCGAATTTTAAGTCCACAGCCCATATTTGGGCTTAATCGGAGCTTTTCTATATGGCGTCCGTAGCCAGATAGGGTTCAAAATCTAAAATGTTGCTAAATATAGGCTGTCCGGGAAAAATTCTCGATTCTATGGTTTTCAATTATTATTTTAAAATAAACGACTGCTGTTGTTAAAGACGTGTTAGCTAATTGCATGAAATGGAATGCACAAATATATATATTTTTTATCGAGTCTTTAAGACGTAACAATCACACGGCAAAATCAATTAATGATACTATATGAGCGTTGCCTGGCCAGCGAAACAAAGGAATTTCTTAAGGATGTGATGGATAGATTAGGACGACAGCCAGGCAGTGGAAGGCCTAAGTCTGCTGCCCGAACTCAATATGTAGAAGCTATACGAACATTAGTTGAAGAAGATTCTTCCATCACAGTACGATGAGTGGCTGGTGAACTGGACATACCAAAGATTACGGTTCATAAATAATGTCAGATGGGTTAGAACTCATTTGGTTTCACACTAAATGGGTTCCTCATACAGTCCGTGTAGCCCCGTGTCAAGATTTACTATAAGTTAAATCAAACCTCGTGACCTTAGATGAAAAGTTTTTTTTTACTGACGCAAACTACAACCACGTAATGGTATTGGGTATGCTGATTGAGTCTTATATGGGAGATGCACAAAGACGACGATCAAATATGGAGAAGAAATTCTGGCCCATAATTGCTGTTTCCCAATAAGGTACAGGTAATTTTGAAGTGTCACCACGGAATGAAAACATTAATGCAAAGAGGTACGTCCAATTTTTGATTCGTTTGGAAGAAAATGTTATAAATAACTTAGAAAATTAACTCCCAGAAAATATGCGTTTGCAGCATATAACAACGCCAGACCCCATATGGCCGTCTTATAACAAGGCATATTGAAGATAGAAACATGAGACTCATGAGACAGCCCCCTACTCACCTGACGGATTGTGTGACCGATTCATTTTCCAAAGGTGGGAATCCGCCCGAGTGGATTTTGATTCATTGGAAGATGCAAACCAATTTCTGTCAGAACGACTTCCATCGTTAACAGCACGAAGAATAAAAAGAGCATTGCAGGAAATGATGCAGTATATGCCGAAAATTATTGACAACGGAGGTAGTTATGTCTAAGCTGTTTTAAAAGAACATTGGTAATAATTGTATTGTAAAAATATATGAAATAAATGTTATTTTGCCGGACAAGCGTGTTTTATTCCGAAAGTATAATATTTATGTCACAGTTTTTCTTTCAAAAAGATTCGTCGTGTGAAATCGCAACTTTTATAGGAAGGAATTGTATAGTCATTTGAACCTTTATTGAGACCGTAGGGTCGAAAATAAAGTCTAAAATAGAGTTTTTTTTAATATTTTAAAAAAATATTTCTTCTTAGTTATGCATGTTACTAATGCGGTAATTTTTAGAAAAATAATTTTAAAATCTTTTGCGCTTCGTTCACTTCTGAGAGGCTAAAAACCGGTTCGGTCAAATGGCCTACTTGTGTGAGGCTGGAAGGTTCCAGTATTATATATTATAAGCTCAATCGGAGACATATTTTATATTAAATTGTGTTCAAGTTTTTTTTAACAGATTTTGGGGAGTTTTCGGGCACTTACGTGGATATGGTCGGTTTGGGGGCAACGTAAACTCCCGCCAAAGATGCCGATAATGATGGGGAATGCGTAGGTGGTCAAATAGATCTACAATCTACAATCCATGGTCCATTTCTCTTTTAATCGGCGATCTAATTTTTTTTGAAAAACGCCTTTTTTACATTACATGTAAGTAGTAGGAGAGGACGAGGTCTGTGACACTTTTCCTGGCTGCTGATTGGTCGAGAGGACAAAGCACCCCTCCGCGACCTTGCATAGTAAAATGGTCAAGTAATAGCCTATACACAGACTCTGGAGTCACGCCCGGATAAAACTCGAGATACGAGCCAAACGATGGGACTAAAACCTACACCACCTTTTTAGTGGGTAATAGTGTTCAACCCCCTCGGTTGGATACGGAATTGTACAATAATGCGCAACTGCGGGAGGATGCCTACATACCGTCGGGGGATTTTCCAGGGGGTCTTCATCCTACTCCCAAGAAGGGTCTTCTCCCTCCTCCTCCTCCTCCTCCTACGGTTGTGGATCTCACCACAGCAAAGAAGATTTCTGAAGAACGACCATTTCAGCTGAGGCATCAAAAAAAGACCCGGTCTCTATCAAAACTGCTACTTCCTACACCTCCAACCCTCAACCTCGACGACGAAAACGCGCAGACATGGGTTTAAGTGTGAGTAGGGAAACTTTATTTCTAGAAATAGACCCTATAAAAACTAAATGTTTCCACTGGCTGCTGTCCCAACCAGTGGAGACGATAGCGGAAATACCTCATGCATCACCTAATTCAATTGTTAAGTGTTATACTATCTCATAATTATAATTATTCAGAGTTTGTCATTTAATGTTTTATTATGCAGTTTATTATACCCTTTGTAAATGCCTTCCCCCCTCCTTTCAATAAACACTGTTCTTATATTATTTTATCTTTTTATTTATTTTATATCATGGTATAGTTAGAATGGGAAAAGTCATATGTCTATAAAGAATAGTATATTTTAATAAATTCAAAATTTTCACTACTCCGCTAGTGTTTAGCAGAATAATAGTCTATAATCGTATAACACAGTCGTTACGGATACTTAAAAATGCCTAAGAAATACATAATTATTAAGAAGAAAAAAAAATAATATATATATATATATATAGCCAAGATGGGATTCGAATTATTAGTTCGACGCTCTAACCACTCAGCTACTCTACTATTACATATTTACAGCATAATTATTAGCCATATTGTAGAGTAGAAAGATTTAGATTATCTCAGAACAAATAACCACAACATAGCTACAGCAGCTTCTGTAAAAATTAAAAGGTTCGTCTTCATTACACCCTCAGTAAAGGATCCGTTTGAAAAATAAATATTAATATCATCCTGAAATAAATAAATGTGACGAATTCGATAAATATTATCCGCATTGAAATTTGCATTGAATCAAATATTGATTGATATAATTAGAATATTATAAATATTAATAGTAATATATATATATATAACTTACCCAGCCTTCACGACTATCAGTCCATCTTTCAAATCTGTCAGTGAATATATGAAGTACGGCATTCTTAAAAGATTCTTGATTGCATTTAGGATGTTTTCTACTACATTCTTTGAGAAAGTAACTAAGGAAGGTGAGTACCGAGATTATCCGGCCCTAATTGATTTCTCCATTTTTGATGATATTAACAACGATAATTTTAAATTTTGGAGAGGCAGTAGAACAACCATCTTCTTGCAAGTGCATAGATTCTAATGAGAAAAAGGAAAATACCACCATAGTTATTCTCCTTTTCTATTATAAGTCTATTAATAGTTAAATGAAGAACACTAATTCTACTCAATTCTTTTGATTTCTCGGAACAGATTACTGAAATAATTTCCGAGGTTATTTTGATCGTATTTATGCAACTATTGGAATGGTATTGGAATGCGTTATCCATTGAAAACGATCATAGACTAGGGTATAGTATTTTCCTATATTTTGAATACTTTCTACCTTATATATATATATTCCATTTCTAATCGATACACTGATGCATTTATAGTGAAATTCACTGGTCGAATATAATGACATAGTTATGAGTCAGAAAAAGCATGACATTTTATGTTGTGTGAAAGTAATGAATATCATTGGAAAATTTGATGAGGAAGAGTTTATACATTGAACCATTATATTTATTTTTACAATTTTAAAGGATTTTGATTTCATCAATAATAAACTTAGAGAATGAACATGAAATGTCATGCTTTAATTATAAGAATCAACTGTAATAGCATAAGACAAACGTAATTAGTGGAAAAAACAAAAAAAAGTTTCATCAAAACTTCTTCCCACGCATAAAGTTTATTCCTCTTAGTAATGAACTTTATCATTTATTTGAACATAAAATCCGAACAATACTTCATTTGAGAAAACTATAGTTACTAGCTCCAACTTTAAAGTAAGAAAATCAACTATTTCAACATAAAAATACATTGACTTTATTTTAAAACATGACAACACATACATTTTTAAAAATCTAATTACTCAGCATAGAAAAACATGAAATTTCATGAATCATTTCCCTTATATATCATTTTTTTTCAATATAACGATGCATTAATATTGAAAATTCGTTGGTGGAATATAGACACTTATTTTATGAGTTGGAGAATGACTCAGTGCTAAATAGTTAAATAATTAAAGCAAAAAAATTCATGATATGAGAAAGTAATGGATATCACTTGAAAACTTTGAAGGGGGAGATTTCATTAATTTTTGGAATTTATATCTAAATGGATTATATTTACATTATTATAGAGTACTACAATTTCCTATTACTAGACTTTTGAAATTATAAGCAATATTTCCAATTTATCTCTACAATAACATTAATTCATCTAAATTAGGCATAGAACGCCTCTACAAGAGAACATTAGATTAATAGTTTATTCAATCTCTACAAATCACGGAATGTCTCCACAAATTATAAAATATCTACAAATATGTTAAAAAGATTGGTGATTATGAGAAGATTGCCTCTAATATCAAAAATAGTTCCCTGATTCTGAAAATATTGGCTCGATTTTAAGACGAATGCATAGGAATGTATGCACTCTACACAGTATACATTCTCTATACATAGGATGTATGCTCTATGCATATGGATGTATGTTTTTTCTACAGTGGCGTATGCCCTATATAAAGGAGTGTATGCCCTCTTTACGCAGGAATGTATGCTCTCTATACAGAGGTGTATGTTCTCTACATAGAGGTTATGTTCTCTACATAGGGGTGCATGTTCTCTACATAGGTATGCATGCTCTCTGCATTGAAAAGTTTCTAGATTAATTGATTTCTTACTTTTAAGTAGTAGTCAGTATGGGTAATTTTCTCAAAATCAGGATAATCTGATTTTAATGTAAAGACGGTTTTAAAAAAAATTGAGTCAAATATATAAAAAAATAAAATTCCATTTTCACTCAGTTATAATTCTCAACTCTAATAACTCTAGTAACATTGTGGTAACTGTTTATAATTTTGCTAAATATATTCATTTAAATCTTTGAAAATTTCTGTTAAAAGTGCAAAACATAGAGTGAATAGGATTTGATGAATTTTTTTAATCAATAATAATAATGATAATATATATATATACAGAGTAAATATGAAAAATACAACAACAACAAAAAATGTTCAACAGAATAAAATGTAAAAAGTTAATATATGATGATACATACAACATAGAGAGGTTTTTATGAAACATTTTAAAACATCCACGTTAATATAACTTATAAGGAATACGACATTTATAGATAAATAGTCAAGTCATACTAAATTATACATACCATTTATACAATTTCGACTATACTCGCTATGATTCTCTGATATAGAAATATTAATAGTGGTTAAGGTTAGTGTTATAAATCCTACTATGAGGATAGTAAACAGTTGGTGGTATGGTCGACTAATATATAAATTTGTAAATGTATTTAAAATACCAACTTTACATCGCTGATAAAAACACCTCTAGGAATTCTTTTGTGACTATTTACTATTAATGTAAAAAATTTTGTAATGTTACTGGACAAACCATATCCTTCATTGTAGATAGCTGATGCCGTAATTGATCATTGCAATACATGACATATGGAACTCCCTCATTATTGATTAGAAGTCTGGGATTTTGCAGAGGAGAAGTAGTAGCTTAAACGTAGAGCATATCATAATAGCCCCGATTGAGATTCCTAAGCTTTATCATTTTATACTCATCGATCGATTGCATTTTCAAGGGATGGACAGTTGATTGAGAGTGATTTAGTAAATTAATATTTCCCTCTCTTGATGTTAAATGGCTTATTTCTATGATGGGTAAATTCTCATTTTTCACGATTGATGGTTAAGGTGAATTTGGTGGCATCAATAGTGACCTGATTTCAGTGACACTCTGCTATGAACATCTTTGGATAAAAATGTTATTGGTAGTTTTATATCGAGCTCATCTTCGAGGTAGATTTGGCTGAAGTAATCGATTTCGTGTTAAACCTTTTGTTCGGAATGCATGGTTTTACATTGTTATGAATACTAAAGCCGCATTTTTCTAAATAGTCTTGCCTCAATTCACGGACAGATTTGAAAGCGGCGTTTTATCGGTGAAATATGTGTCGTCTTCTTGCCTTTTTTTCATTTCTTTCTTATAACGAGCTCCTGTTACTTCCACCCCCTCATTTGTAAGCCTTTTCGAGATAGATGATAATGTAATTATATCGATTGGAAGTGTACTCGAAAGGGAAAATCGTGCAATAGCTTGCCGTCCGCGTACTGACTAGTTGTTCATTGTGAAACCGACAAGATTT
>JAUZNC010045825.1:0-16432 GCA_034780395.1 Vannuccia rotundouncinata | reverse complement strand
TTTATAGGTAGATCATTGACATTACACTAATAAACTATAAAATATAATGGACATTATTAACCAATCAAATAGAAGTTATGTAACTTGCCTAACACGTCAGTAAAGAATTTTGAATGCTAACATTTTAGATTGCTGAAATAGTTGTAGTTGAGTTGGACAGTTTAATTTTAACCTTGCCGCATAGGTTAGCTAATGCTTTTATTTTTCCTAATTTGCTATTGCTGCAATATTTTAGTGGCTGTATTTGAGACTTAATGTTATTATTTTTTTTAAATACCCATAATAAAAAGATACTTTACTATAGTTCAGTATTTATATATATCCAGCCATGAAATATTTATGTAATATTATAATTAAAATAAATATTCTAGATCATTTTTAGAAATTGCCTGGACGCAGTAGCGTCCCTATTTGGGTTGAACAGGGTTAATGGTTATTTTCATGGTACCCCAAATGGAAATTTCTTATTTAAATATAATTTAAAAAGTGTTTCATTTCCGTATTAACTTCTAAATTATCAAGTTCTAATTAAAACTTTTCATTAAATAATTTTTTTAATTAAATGTCTCATTAAATACTAATATATATATATACCTATACTAATTTGATCTAACTAATTCTCATTAAATATTCCCATTTATAACATAAAGTTAATGAGAAATTTTCATAAGGGATGTTTTGATTTGGGTATATTTTTACTGTATATATGGTTATGGCTACAGTAAGACTCCAGACTACTTAAATTATTAGTCAAGTAAATTATAATGTGTAATTTAAACAGATAGTCTCAAAAGGTGTCAACAATCATTGATATAAAACTATTATATTCCTATAACCCAGTCATATGTTTATTTATGCCATTATGTTTTGACTCAATTAGGTAGGTATACTTTTACATTAAATTAATAGATATCTAGTATAATATATATATATATATATATAATTAGTTTACATTTAGCAATTACCAATAATTATTTATTTATGAAAGACCACTCTCAGAATTGCAGTTGATCATTCAACACTATTAGGCCTTTTCAATGAAATAAAACTGAAAGTCTTCGAATTTCCCAGAGTTACAATTTTTAGACTAGCATATTGAAAAATATAAAATTGCTACTATCTCACTTTAATTTCTATGACTGTCTTAAAATCCGTTCAAGGTGTTTATTTTTTTGGATTTCTGTTCAAGTAAATATAATATTCAGAAATCAAATTTTTCATTTCAATACATCGATGGCTTGTTCTGTGTAATAATTATGTTCGGAGGACAAATCTAGTCAAACTCTAGTCAAATCAAAGTGTATTAATTACATTGGCTAGAGTAATCGATTTCGATGATTTACATTATACTACGCGAAAAGTTACTATATTTATTACAATAAATTAAAATAAATAAATTACCATATGAAATTCAAAATACAAATGACTTTTGTCTCTTCAAAACCAAACTTAAAACTTTTCTTTTCAATTGCTAATTTCTTTGACACTTTCTATTTCATAGATATTTATCATATTTCTTGACATTTTTTCCCTTTATCTTTCCCTTTGTGAGTATTATGAATTATGTATTATGAATTATGTATTATGTACTCTGAATACTTTATGTAGATTTTGTGGCTAAATATATTATTATTATTATTTAGAAGTAATGTTCTCCCAAATGCTTTATTGTCGGGACTACAGTATGTATTTTCACCTTTTTGTCGGGTCTTCTAAAATAGTCGGGACCTGAAGTCGGGCCCCAGCTTATTTTTCATATAGATGATAGAAGACACAATAATATAATTATTTTTTTTCAATATTATATAATTCCCAAATGTCTTTTATATATTATGAAGAAAAAATTTATGATCAGTTAATTTATATTGATTTTATTATATATTTTAACGTAATCGTTTCAGTCCTTTTTTCTTAATTTTTCTAAAATAAAAAAGTAAAATAACACAATTGTCGGGACTCATTTAGAAATAGATATAGTAAAACGTTTTTATTTAAATAAAAAATGAGAAAAAAAAAGGAAAAGTAATTTTGATCAAATTTGCTATTTTAGTTTTCAAAAAATATGTGTGGTATGATAATACTATACTACAACAAAATCTTATTAAACCATAGGATTATTTATTCATTAAAATATTAATATAATATATTTTTGTTTTAAATTTTATCGGTTTCGGATTTTCGACTGCGAAAAATGAAGCCTACTATTCGGTACGTACTATCGAGTCATTAAAATAAGTTATTTATAATAAATCATAAGACATTTTTAACGATAATTGAAATAGATGATACTTTTTTAATATTATTTTAACATTTATATTGTTATCAGTAGATAGCATGAATTAATTTTTGGTCCTTTTATTTTTAAGTAACTTTGATATTTTTCAATTTTTATAAATCTCAATATTACTTCCACGAGATTTTAATAAATAAATAAAGCTTTTTTTATAATTAAAATACAAATTTATAAATATAAAATGAAATATATTTTAAATTAGTATAAGTTTTTATATTACACTGATATTTATTATTATCATTAATAGTATGATATTAATTTATATTTTATTATACAATTTAATATTTAGTAATATTATGTACAATCTTAGTTATGGATATATTATTGACTCTATATGCAGTCATCAGTCCCATGGCCATATGTAGGGGGGGGGGGGGGATTTGTGATGGGTGCATAAAAAATATTTGTCATAAGCACTTGGCCCCCCCCAAATTGTTTAAGAGGTCCATACTTATAAACATTATACACTAGATAAAATCAACCTTTTATATAGATCAAATCGGCATATATAAATAGCCTATATGGGATACAAGACCACATTTCAAATTTTGCACCCCCACACTTTTTTTGCATATGGACCAGGTTATACAGTGGGTAAGTCCATCTTAGATAAATGAATATCAAGTGTATCAAGGTGCAGATACCCCAGTAGGCGAATGGTGTCAAGGTCACGATGATGTTGATCGTCTTAGAATGTCTGAAAAAATCGTTGTAGAATTGTTGCACAGAAATGATTTCTTGGACGAGGGTCGACAGATAATGGTTTTGCTCTTTGAGGCTTGCAGAATATCTCACTTCAAAAGCAACTATACTTCTTGGTATAATCAGGCCTAATATAGGGGTACCAGCGAGTCTTCATTCTTTCAAGATAAAGGCAATTGATACAGAGTTTGCAAGGAAAGATGACACTCTTATTACCAAGTTTGTGGACAAACGTGATGCGTATCTCCTCTCTACATCTCATCTTGCTGCATTTGTTGCAAAGACCCGCACACTTCGAGGCGGTCGAGAAATAGGATTATTCAAACCGGCTGTCATTGAGGATAATAACACTATGGATGGTACTGATAAGGTCGATGCTATGCAACATCCAGTTTGCTGTGTTCGTAAGAGTTATGTCTGGCACAAAAAACTTGGTTTACATCTCTTGCAGCGATTGTGTTTAGTGAATGGATTTATTCTCGCACGACTCTTTGGTCATCAATCTACTCCACGAACTCTTTCACGCTTCACGTTACAAGTTGTGGAAAAGTTGAAGTACCTTGGCAATCCACCAAATCCACATCCAGTACCACCACAGACTCATCATCTCATAAAAATTACAGGAACCCAATCAAGACCGCGCCTATCAAAATGCTGCAAGATGTGCTGGAAACGGGCACTTCCTGGAACAACTCATGTGCGCGAAACAGGATATCAATGTGCAGCTTGTGACAATCTTCCAGCGCTACACATGGAATGCTTTGATGCATGGCATTCACAATAAACTTCTTTATAACTTGTCACATAACTCACATTTTCATTACTATTCACAGAATTATAATTTATTTTTGGATTTGATTTTTTTGCTGATGCAGAAATTTTATTAGCCGGCGCGAAAGGGTTAAATAATGAATAAGAAAACAAAAATGTAATGTTTAATTGCCATTTTTTATATAAAGATTTTTGACAAAACTGTCTCTATGTAGTATGAACATATTTATTCAAAATATATAAACATATATCATTTTATTATTTTCCTATATATATAGTCCTTGATTATATAATTAATAAGTATAATTAATAACGATAATTATTTTCAATAGCGGATTAATTATTCTTTCTTTAATAATTTTAGATATTAAAATATATAGACTTGAATAATATATGTTTTCCTACCTTGTTCACAAATGATTAGATCTAGCATACTTGTTTTGCTATTATCTAAATAAAATATGTATTTAAAATAATAATTTTAAAATTTTTTACATATGTATTTATAGACTCGTCTAATGATACTTCATACTGGATCTGCCCTACAACATAGTGTGAAAGGTGTAATGTCCACTTTAATTACTGACGATGTTGCCCATCACTTCAATCTCGATGGAAAGGGTTCAAAAAAGAAGAAATCTTTAAGAGAGGGTACATTAATGAAAGTTGTTAAAGGTAATTTAAAAAAATTAATTCAAGTAGCTAGCATTTTTATATAAATTATATTGTCTATGTTTAAAATATTATATAAATAAAATCTGGTTTAATATTTATAATAATTTCCTTTATTAATATTTATTATAATCATTAGATGCTGTTTTGAAGAATCGAGCCACGAAACATGTCAAAGTGTGTGACATTGAAAAACAAATCGGAGAACACCTTAAACATGCTCCAACAAGACTGGTTAGGAAAGCTGTGAAACTATTGTGAACTATATTCTATACATTTTGTGTATTTTTGATTATTTCTGGCTGTACTCATCACAACACAACACAATTACTTGATAGCAAAATAAGATAATAATTTATTGTCAGTACATTCATATATTACTTTTTCTGTATTTGAAATCGTATCACAATATCTCTATTTTATTCCTAATTAAGTTTAAAGAATATCACTTTTAAAATAACATTTATACATTTAATCAATTCGATTACCTATTAACTTTTACATATAGAATATATATATATCATACTATTGTCGAGTTTGTATAATGATATTTACCACATACATACTTTGAAAATTGAAAATATTAACCCGCTTTTCTATTTTAGCAATTTCTATTTTTTTTCAGTTTAAAATAAGTGTAGGTACATATTCTTATTTCTAATAATAACGATAGTAGAATTTAATTAAAGTATATTAAGAATGACAAAAAACTGTTTAGTAATTATAAAAATGTAAATGTATTCTATTGTTTTAATGAAATCTATTCAACTGACTTATAAATAAGTATAATTAAAATAATAATTTATACAATTAACGATAAACCTACTACATCAAATTAATTATTGAATGGATTTTGACAATATTCTACTACTTTAAATGAAGAATTGCATTGATAAATTTAATAAATTATTTTTGGATTAAAACAATAAAAACAAAGTTGTATTACATAACATAAAATTAAGTAATATAAATTTAAAATATGTAAAAAAGATTTTAGATAAAAAGTATAATATTTAAGGTACACAGCATATATAGTTTTAATGTTTTATAATGTTAGTAATTATAATTTCACTAACTTTATAAAACATTGAAACTATTTACACTTTTATCTAAAATATTTGTTTACATATTTTTAAACTTATATTACTTAATTTTATGTTATGTAATACAATTTTGTATTTGTATAACTACATACTATTTACAAGCTTATGTGTATTACAAAATACCAGTATTATAATTAATAAATATTTAATCAAAAATAAATTAGGCGTTGAATATATTATCTAATATTTACATTTATTGGTTAATTAACTTATTTTCGTTTATAAATGAGTTTCATATTTTTCTTTTTTTATATATATCATCAGCTTTTGTTTTCCACATATTGTATTGTACAAATAAATTATTATTACAGATTCCTGGTGTTTTTAATTCACAAAAATAAAAATCTGGTATGTTATTATTTAACGTTGCTGCAACATTATTATTATTAATATTTACTATTGTCAATGTAACGTTACTGCAACATTTCAATTTACTATTTTTGTAACGTTACAATAACTGCCATAAGTAATGTCACTGAAACATTGTTCCACTCCTGGAGGCTTCCCAAAAATTCCCTTTTATGCATTTTCAACAAGATGGTGCTCTGGCCCAGTATGTTTCAGGAGTCCGTGAATTTCTCGACTCAACATTCCCTCATAGGTGGCTATGGAAAAGAGGTCCAGTGGATTGGCCTGCCTTTAGACTTTGCTGTGTGGGGATTAGTTAAAGATATTGTTTTTGGTAATAGACCAAGAAGTCTTGAGCATTTACGTGAGGAAATTATATCCGCCTTTGCCACTTTTACTCCAGCCTTATGTGAATCAATTTGTTATTCAATACCCGACCGTTATCAAAATTGTATCAATGTGTCTGGTGAACATTTTGAGCACTTGTCAACTTAATTGAACTTTACAGAGTTGCTAATTAAACTTTATTGTTTGTAAATAAATAGTTATACATATAATGCAATTTTTAAAATTTTTCATTATCTATGACTGGGGATACAGACTTATGGGCCACTCTGTATATTTCTTGTATTATATTATATTATATTATATTTAATTACATTATAATATAATATAATATAATATTACAATAAAATTAATTACTTATTACTAAATATTTCATGATAGACATATTTTAATTATCGGTATCTGTTATATTGCAGAATGGGTTATTGTTTACTTATATAATATTATTTCGCTCAATTAATGTGTCCTTAATTGTCATTTTCAGGCTCACTTGTGCCATTTCGGTGGTGGCAGCAATAGAAAAAGCTACTACACGTAGTCAAAAGCTGGGTCTGCAATCGATACTGACACAATTGCGGATGACTACACCATTAGACCTCCTAGATGAAGATAACCATGAAAAGGTAATTTATATTATAACTTAGTAGATAGTTAATATATATCTATATCTCTAGGTCTCAGTTCTGAACATCAGAAATAGCTAAAAGAGTTTCAAAAGAACAAAACTGAATTAGAAAAACAACTAAAAAGATCTAAGTCATTAGCAAGAAGACAAAAGAGTTGCGAGATTAGCGCAAATAGGTACTGACAGACCTTCAAAATGAACATCCGGAGGTTGCTAAGAAGTTGCAGAAATTGGAAACTCGAACAGATGTTGGAAAAACAGAAATTTAAGTTTGAATTCCTGATCTGCATACTGCAATTCTTGATATTGTAATACCTGATTCTGCATCTGATGAAAGACGACGTACTGAAACATTCAACTCAGTACGAACATTAGATAGTTTGAAAGCAGAACTGGAAAAGAAAGGTTATATATTATCACGCACAGCTTTATACTATCGCATTCTGCCTAAAAATGCAAAACACATTGATGGCAAGCGTCACGTTCACAGTAAAACTCTGCCGTCCTCAAAATGATCTCCGTAAGAATCATATCGATGCCCACTTTGCAATGGCTTCTGTAAAGTTTGTTCATGAATTGGCCAGTCTTTTTGGGAAGGAAAATGTATTTTACATTTCTCAGGATAATAAAGCATGTGTGCCAATTGGGCTACCTATATCTAAAAAACAATCGGCACTGCTGATGCATTTGGAATATAAGGTGCAACTTCCAGACCATGATTTTCCTATTGGAGAAAAACATAAACTCATTCATTCCATCTGTGTATGCTGGCATCGAACAAAAGGATGATGGCACTTTGGGATACTGTGGACAACTTATATAGGTATCCGAAGCGGTAAACATGACACATTGGATGCAAGTTCTCATCCAGATGACTTCAATACTGTAGTCACTCTGCCAGAATTCAAAGATATTTCATCAGTTGAAGGAAAGCTGAAGCCTTTAGTTTTTGTTTCGGTTGATGGGGGTCCCGATGAAGCTCCAAAGAATATGCAAACATTGGCTGCCTGGGAAGGCCACTTTCACAAACATGACCTCGGCGCTGTCTTTGTGTTTACGCATGCACCAGGATACAGTGCCTACAATGAAGTTGAAAGATGCATGGCTCCTCTTTCAAAGGACACTTTGGGTATTATATTACCATTTGACACCTTTGGAACCCATTTGGATGGTAGCAATAAGATAACAGATGTGAATCTGAAAAAACAGAATTTCAAAGCTGCCAAAAAGGTTTTAGCAAACGTTTGGTCAGCCACCGTCATTGACAAGCACCCTGTCGTTGCCAAATATTTCGACTCGCCAACTGAAAAAAGGCACACGCTGGAGTTTTCGCGTTCGGAGAAATGGAAAGAAACTCACATCCGACAATCCCAGTATTTTCTTCAAATTATCAAATGTGGTGATGTCAGTTGCTGTACTCCATGGAGGACAAATTTTGCTACTTATATTCCGGAATGGACTACACCAACAAATACGGACTAATCAATGTAAAAAATTGTATTATAAGTGGGAATAATATTGGAAACGGTAATTTTGAGTGCAGAAATCAAAATCTTTTTTTATTTTTTTTACAACAATTTGATGGTTAAATGATTTTTATGTTTTGTTTTGCCCAAATCGTTCAAGTTTATTCAATATGACTATTGACGACGACACATTGTGGCTTTTAAGGAATCAGCAATCAAAGTGTCAGGAATTGATAATGTTACTGTCATTTCATATGAAATTAGTAAAAGATTTTGTTAAATTGCCAGATAATATAGTTAAATTTATTAATGGGAGGTTAATTCGTCGTATCTGGATTACTTTGTTATTTATTGTGTTATTAAATTAAATCTAGAAAGTCTAACATGATACATATCTCATAATTTAGTTGATGATATCACCCAAGTAAACATGCTAATTGAAAATCTTGTTAAATTAGTGTATGCATTTCATTTTCAGGATAGTCTAGATGTGAATTTAATCACAGAGGAAGCTGTGGCAGCTGTCCATGAGGTAACCGCCCATCTTCAAATAGAAGCCGAAAAAGCCTTAAATCTTTTAGACACAGCCATTTTTTGGCAACTTTCTTTTCATTTGGGCCAATGAATGCAAACCGACCTGATGTTAGCTGAAATGCGACCATTAAAGAATTTACAGAATTGGTACAATGTACTACTAAACAATTTAAGGTATGTGTCAATCTTGTTATTGTAGGGTTTTATTTCCAAAATAACCATATCTGTTAACAGAATATTTCAATTTTATCGAGAGGGAGAGGATTTTAATACAGAAAATAATGATTTTAGAGCTATCATATTTTTTTCTCTTAAAATTAGGAACAATACTTCATGAAAAAGCGAATTATTTAAAATTAATTTCAGAAAAAAAGTTTGCACGTTAAAATATTTTGTGAAGGAAATGTATAACTCTTAACATAAATGTACAAAAATATATTTTTAAATATTATAGTTATTCTAATATCCATTACAACACGGGACATTAACAATAATTTTGTTTCCAAAATGGTTTTAAAATATATATTTAATAATTTTTAATAATTTCTTCATTGTTGTTGAGGCGAAATTAACTCATCAGCGTAAGTCACAATTCTTTCCTGTTATTTTTCGGATTTATTTCGAAAAGTCAAATTTAATATTATTTTGAAATTCATATGATCAAATTTTTATTACGTCGAATATCTGCTACTTTAAAAATGCATAACATTTAATATTAGCTGCAACCTTTAAATTTCGGTAATAGAGTGAGATGTCAGATCTTCCTACATTTAGTATGAGTACATTTTTTGCCATTTTGCCTAATAATAATTATTATTTAGTTTTACAGAAAATGCGTTATAATAATAAAATCTATTAAATGAATTCCACACCTTTTTCATTTGTTTTTTAAGTTGGGATATTATAAATAACAGTTTAAACTTTTTTAAGTAAAGTTGAATTTCGTGCTTTTTTTAGTTTCCAGTGTGAATATGAATATTAGAATTTATAAATTTTGTTATTCAATATGCTAAATATATTGAAAATATGAGGTACAATTGGGAATTGTATTTCATAATCTAGAATGTAATAAATTGAAAATATTTTTAATAAAAGTCTTCATTCATATTAATTTTAGTTCAATCAAATTTAAAAAAATTATTTACTGATAATAAGATCGGTATAAACATTTTCTTATAGGTATTTCTAACATATTGATTTTTCGAAGAAAGTAAAAATGCTTAGCTAATTTTTTTATTTATTCTTATAACAGCTAACTAAAAAAATATTATGAACAAATCGTTCATATAATATTTTGTATGTGACCGACGAAATGATATAAAGCACACAAATTATAAGATGTTTACTTCAGAAGATATTATATTTTCACTATTTTTCTATTTGTATTAGGTCCACAACCCCAAAACAGCAAACGTTTATGGGGCACTAAGAGTAAATGTTGAGCAAATTTCTGAGATGCTAAATTCCTACGGAGAATGGGACCATGAGGGACGTGAGGAAAAAAGTCTGGAACACTCATGCACAAGAATGTCCAGCACTTGCACCTGTGACCCATACAGACTACCGAAAATACGTGGAAACATGGGTAAGTACAAACACATGAAGAAAACATCTAATTTAATTATCTATGTTCCTACCCATAAATATATATATATATAATATATACTAGGTATTTTTTAATTTATTGTTAAGAAGGAAATGTGATATAGTTTATAATGCATAACTACTTTTTTATGACATTGATTTAATTGTTTTATAAATGAAATGTTTACAGTAATTTTATTTAGTGGGGCAGCTTAGCCCAAATTTAAAAAAGTAATTGTGCATTTTATGATACAAGCACCAAATTTGGCACAAATGTACATTGATATGTTGCGAACATTTTAGGATATTGGGCCACTTGAAATTCTTTCTTTAAACCTGCCATATTGGATTTAAAAATGGCGCCACTTGAAATCTACATTAGCTATTATCTATGGACATAATACAGTTATTTATTTGATTCTGGTATCTAAATATATATTTTGGCGGTCAAGGAATCCTATGGTAGCAATTTAAACTTAATATTATCAATTACTAGTCTACAGTTGCTAAAAACTTTTTTAAAAAATAAAAAATGCAAAAAACTTCATTTGTTATTATCTTTGGTATGGGTATAATGCAACAATTGACTTTAGCTCTGGTGTCTAAATGTATGTTTACGTCGAGGTAGATATATTGGTATAGTAGTGTAGTATTGATATAGTAATTGTGATTGCCACAGCCCAGATACTGAAGTTCGACAGCACCACATCATCCACCAATGTCAGGCACAGTGTTGCACAGAAAAACCGCAACTTCCAATATACATAGGGATGATACTACATGCTCATACATGCAAGAAGGAACTGGTTGACAGACTGTCACACCTTGGCCTAAGCATCTCCAATGATAGAGGGATCCAGCTGTTTGGAAACAGTGTCTGCAAACAGTTCCACAGAGAACGAGTGGTCTGCCCTTCAAAGATGCATGGCAAAGTGTTCACAACTGCCATTGTTGACAACATAGTTGATAACCCCAGTGCAACAAAACCAAAGAACTATTTACATGGTACAGCTCTCTCCCTCATACAACATCCTTCTTATACTGGCAAAGGAGTGAATCGGAGAATCGTCATTGTTGGAGGATCTGGGGATGCACGGTCCAAGTGAATACAAAAAACAGGTGTTTTGTGGACCAATTGCATGATGAAGAAACAAAAAATCATAAAAATGATGCTGATAGTTTAATTGGTGGTGCAATATATGAGCACCCCAGAAATCCTCTTTTTCCCGTAAAAAATATTTCTATAATATACTGCCAAACTATATTCCAAGTCCAACAAACTGTTCCAGAGACAAAAAGATATGTTTAATGATCAAGAACCTTGTTCGTACAAAAACTGGCCACTGGGGTAAGCAACAATCTCCAAATTTATGAAGAATATTTGTCAACTATGTGAAATTTCCAAGCTGTACAGCAACTACTGTCTATGTGTCACTTCAATCAACATATTGAAAAAAATTTATCTGATTCTAATGAGATGACAGTCACCGGCCACATGTCAATCACTAATTTGAAGTTAAATGAGTGAACTACCAATGAAGAAAAAGAACATTTGAATGACTTTTGTGGCAAATCGATGCAAAAATAGAAGACCTGACCACCTTGGTGGATAATGCAGACTCCCGGTTAGAAATTGTTTATGTCATCTGATATTGACCTCCTTCTATCAGACACAATGGAAATGTTTGAAGCTGAACAAGCATTGTCAAAAACTGTTACTTTGCTCCTGTTTAAAATAACTGCAGCAATGTGACAATTAATTTTGGCTCTTTGTAAACATTTTATATTTTTGGATGATTGTATCGAATTTTAAATTTGCTATTAATTCTGAAATTGGTGATGTTGTTTTAATGGTGTTGATAATGTTATTTTGCTCATATTATTTCTTCCTGATTTACATATTTATCTTGATTATCTTTATGTGTTCATCAATATGAATTAATCAATTAATTTTCAAATGAAAGCTTATTCAAATTGGAAATTATATGTCTTTTAAAATCACTTTCAATTATTGACAATAATTTATATGAATCCCATTAACCTTTTAAACCTATGGATCACAGCATGTGCGATTTCGACAAATACTTGGCAACAAGTTCAGACCATAGTTGATCAATGTCCAGACCAACTTCCAGAATTTTTGGGTGCTTCTGGGTTCATGCCACATATCGAATTAGATGATTTTCTCGGAAATAAATTTTGTTTCTTTGCTAATTTCAGAAAATATTTGTTTTTTAGTTGAATGTACAAACAAGAGAGGAAACAGTATCTACCAACACCAAGGAAATGAAACTCATATGATTCAATGGAATGAGGTGGACATACCTGAAATGAAAAAGTGGTTTGCTATAACTCTGTATATGGGGATAAGTTTCAAGCCTGACGTCAACATGTATTGGTCTTGTTCTCTTTTGAATGCCTTAGAATTATTTTGCAATTTCAAATGATGTCCAGGTACTATTTCTTGCCGATATTGAGATGTCTCAGTTTCTGCCATCTTGCTGCTATTGTTGCAGATAGACGCAGCTAACAAATTTATTGTGCAGAACAATAAGAAATATATTGTATATCTATAATATTTTCACATATTATGTAAAACTATTACTATTATATTTCTGTACTACATTATTTTTTCTCACTATTTCATATGTTTTCTTCAGAAATATTGTAATAGATGAAATTTTTGTAAAATTATAAGGTAAATTTAGTTACAACAAATAAATAAAAATATTTATTTTATATAGGTTAGATTCTAGAATTTTCCAAAAAGGGAATCTGCCGCCATATGCCTGCAAAATTAGATTAGTAAAACTCCACATATTTTTTTAGAGTTCTACAGAAATATGAAGAAGTATAATTTAGAGTTCTAGACTTCCACATGCAGGGAAAAGTAGAGGTCTAGACTTTAGAGTTTTATGATTAGATTAGACTTCTTGAAATCGATATGCAGGCAAGATTCCATTTCTTTGTCATGGGTGCACAATTTACTCAGTATTGCTGAGTGCAAATAGAACTCTAATTTCCATATGCAGCAATAATTAAGTAGGCGAATCTAACTAGCTTTTAGATGATATAATGTAGATTTCCCCAGAGCTGTCTAAATTGTGTTCATATATATTAATATGTTGGCCTTAGTTATATGAAAATGGTAGATTTTGTAAATGTTCACATTCAGACATTACAGACCTGTGTTTGATCCTCTTGATGGTTTGCTTTAGCCTTTGACTGTTTATATTGCCAATGTTTTTGGACTGTTTGATAGTCAACAAAGTATCTGCATTTTCAGAATTTACCATCGCTGTGATCTCTCCATATCTGCTCTCATGATGCTGCAGCTGCAGGCTTCCGACTCTTGCTTTTTTTATCACTTCTAAATTTTCTACTATTTATTCAATTAGGTAGTCGATTGGATGTTTATTGTGGAATAGACACAATTAATTAACTCTTCTTTATTGGATGGTCTGTAGAAAAGGCAAATGTTTTGCTACAGGGTTTATACAAAATGCTCATAGAATCTCAGATTTATCCTAACTTAGTGGATTTTTAATTGGTCAGACTCATTATAAGGTAGGCCTTGGTAATGCTATCAAGTGGGAAACACCTACTGTTGATTATATTTCTTTAAGACAAATTATAGTGTGTTACTGTATATTGTGTAATTTTGGCTTGTCACCTAAACCAGCATGATAACAATATGATAACCTCCCATAACTAATAATAGTTAATTAGATAACTGAGTTTCCACCAATAAGAGTCCTTGTTATAAATAAAATTACTTGAGTTACTAATTATAGCAATTTAGAAGTCTAGAGTTCTATAGTTAGATTTGCATTTAGCATACCAACTATTAGATTAGACCACTCTAGACTAACTGTAGTTTAGACTTGTAGAGTTCTACTGATTAGAATTCTACAAATTTAGACTTTTGTGTGAACATGGCTGTTGCTTGCTGTCTTGTTCAGAGACAAACTTCAAGTATTTGTTCCTTCTTCCGAATGAAGCAGACTGTACAAACAGAGAAAAGTGTACATTTGATACATATGTGGAGCTGTTGAAGTCTACTTGAAATTGTCAGTCTGGGAACACTAGTCCAAGATAATGGGTGGTGTAGATGTCACAGATGGTCTATATGAAAAGGTTGGATTTTTTTTTCCTGCAACAAATGATTATAAATTTATTCATCCTATTCAGGTATTCAATTTATATTAGTATTACCAGATCCATCAATTTATTACACATTATGCTTATAAGAAACAAAAGATAAAAGAATTATAATATTATAAAAAATTATTACCTAATAAAATAATATTTCAGTTAATTAACTGTGTTTTGTAACATTTCAGTTAAAAATTTAACAGCATAGTTATATAGCAGAATTATTTGCCTCAGTGAAATTTTGACTTTAGCTATGGCCTAGTAATACATATTTAAGAGAATTTGTAATATACTTATATTTCACAAAATTTGCTTGTTTCTGTTTAGAAATTAATTTATAGTAAATTAATAAAGCCTTTACATCAAGTATCAGGTGATCCATCTTGGGTATTGAATATTCCAAAAAATGCAACATATGCAGAAGTATGGAATGCAATAAAAGATAAATACAATGACATAACCCTTGGGGAGTTTTATGTCTGTGTTGTGAACTATGGCATATGCCTAAAACATCTTTCAGTATTCATTTGGTTTATGACTGTAATTTCTTTCATTTTATGAAAGAATTTTTTAAAATTAAAATTTTAAATTTTTTTTGCAACAATTAAAAATAAGTGTAGATGACTTAGAAAGCCATGTCTGGGCTTAGAAAAAGTTTGTTTTTATGGTTAATATTGATTTTTAATTTTTTACACCAAATACTAATTTTGCACAATATAGACAATATGGATATAAGCAGTATTATTTTAAAGTTAAAAAGTTTATTATTTCATGTAAAATATTGAAAATCATTATTGACCATGAATAATATTATTTTTTTGAGCCCAGACATGGAGGAGCCATGTCATCAATACTTTCATTTTAATTATTTTAGAGAAAAAAATAATTTACAGTAGTAAAACAAAAGAATACCCACCTTCCTTGCATTGCTATAAAATTGGTATAAAATGTTATAAGTGGAACCCAGGTTATAATTTTGTTGTGATCACTGATAATCCCATAACTATAAAAATCCAGATCTGCCCCCGCCCCTCTTCTAAGATAGAAAATGTCTATGGCTACAGAACTGGAATCTATTTAAAAAAAATTAAAGTTATGGCTTTAAATATATTATATATTAACCAATATTTAATTGTAACTGTAGAGATTTCCCATCACACATTATATTTGTATTACTATTACATTTGTAAAAGTAATCAAGTTTCAACATTTAATTGAGATACATTTATACATAAAATAGTAATCAATAACTATTTTTTTAATTCTTATTAATTATGAGAAAAAAAAATAGAATTATTAAATTCATTTCCAAAAAAATTATTAATAATAAATCTATATTTTTATGTAAATTACTTTAAAATATTAGTTTCTAAATAGGTAGGAATTTTAAAATTCCATTTTTTGAATGCCAGAACATTTGTTTTTTAGAAATGAATTTCAGTTCTGGAATCATAGCCACTGATAGTTTGATATGAATGTCCCATAAAATAATACTCCAAAATATAAATCATATATAAAAAATTTATAATTTTAAAAATCCATATTTGTCAAAAAGGTAATCCTGTACTTTAGCGTGGAAAATGAAAAAAAAATTATAACATGTTTTTGATGTTCAAGTGTGGTGGTCTACAATACTCTACAAAGTTCAAGTCTACAATAATGTTGGTTTAAAGCTTTGTTTCGACTTTTAAGCTCTTGATAATCAAATGTTTCCAGGACCCCAGCATCCAAATTGATGTCTTAATTTCCTTTTGGCACACATCCACATATTTTCAATGCGATTCATATGGATGCTGGGGTCCTGGAAACATTTGATTATCAAAAGCTTAAAAGT
>JAUZNC010045814.1:174-16433 GCA_034780395.1 Vannuccia rotundouncinata | reverse complement strand
ATATCTCTATGATTTCCTCTCTATATAATGTATAGTATAGTTATATCTCTAGGATTTCCTCTCTATATAATGTATAGAATAGAGTTGTATCTTTAAAAAAACGTACATGCAACTTCTTGAGTTTGTTCTGAATCTTATCTCGGATTTGACTGACCCAGGAGGCCTCCCGCAAGAAATCCCAGAACATTCGGCCAAAAAGGGCATTGAGCCAAAGAAAGGGTGGATCACAGGTGACATAATTGACGCTCAAACTGCGTTCCTGAAAGAATAGGTATTGTGGTTGGTTATACTGGGCAATGATTGTGTAAAAATATTGCTGGTTGCTTGGTAATTATTAGAATTAAATATGTTTCAGTTGGTTACTTAGTCATTTCTAAAATCATAATATAATAAACATTATATTTATTTAAATATTATCTTCTAAAACTAAATGTAAAAAACAATCTCCGGACTCAGAATACAAAAGAGCAATCGTATCCGAACTTTGGCAGCCTGAAGCAACCAGTCTTCAGGCATGAACTTGGCCATGTATCGGGTGTAGGTGACTAGCAACGGTTCATGAGCCGTCCTCTTTTCTCCAGTTCCTTCGCCCGGGGTCCCAGGGGGTGAAGAAGAAGACGACGAGGAGGATCCAGGTTCCTCTGATTCCGACAGGTAGGTTTTTACCAAATGCTTCAGTGAAGTGGGTAAAGGCACTCCAAGACTAGCGGCCTGGAATCTGCCGAACCACTCCTCCTTCTCACGGGAGGTTCGGGCGAAGAGAAAGAGGGTTTCTTCTTGAATCTCAGCCTGTCCGATCACTTCAAAGCCGAGGTCCACGGTGCTCTTGGGGTTGAGGTTGGGTGTGGAGGCGGACTTGGAGACGACGAGGGAGCTAGCAGACACCTTGGAGCTGCGATTGACCACCACACAGATGGGATATTTCTTGCTCCAGACCCTCTTTTTGACCAAGCCTTTTGGAACGAGGGAGACACGAGCGTGGAGCATGTTGTAGATGCGCTGGTGACCAAAGGTGGTAGGCCTCCCAGTGGGCTCGTTAAACATGGCTCGTCGAGGAATGTTTTGCTTCGGTCGTTGGAGGCGCAGTTGTGTTCCCTCCAGAGTCACCATGATAGAGTGGGTCTTGTTGAGGTGGAAGGTGTCCGGGTTGTAGACAATCAGCTCGTTCATCCAACCCCGTTGAACACGCGCCATATTGGCGTCCTCCTGTATTTCGGGAAGGCGTGGCGGGGGCAGGTCTCGTAGTGATGGGATACGCGGTTCTTGTCCGGGTGGAACGGTTGAAGGTCGAGAAAGGAAGAGATAAAGGCGACAGAGGGCCAGTGACAACAGGGCACCGCAGACGACACCAAGTGCGAAGCTGGAGATCGGCAAAATGTAGAGAATGACCAAAACCACAACTGCAACTCCGAGGACTTTGTATCTGAAATGAGGAGAAGATTATGCTGCTATAAAAACAATAACAACGTAATAGAATTAAACAAAATAGTTGCAGGGAAATATTTCAATAGAATATAGAACATACCAAAGTTCTATCAGAAAATATTCAATACCCTAATTACGAAAACTCTGCTAAATTAATTATCGATCTTTGTTGCATTGATTTATTTCAGTTACTTAGAATAGACACAGATCCGTTGTAGGCGAAGAATACCCCCATAATTACACGAAAAGTAAATAAAATTAACTCTCTAATAGAATTGCTTTACAAAAGGAGCTACAACAATATAAAATGGTCTATATACCAAAATAAATCAATTAAGTAGACATTAGAATCTGAATTTTATGCCTCATCAAGCTCTCGATAATATTATTCTCATACTGACACGTTTACTATCTGGAAAGAATAATACCGCTTAGTTTCCAAATATATGCAATGATATAGTCACGAAAGTCGGAACAATATTTACAGAATTAGTGTTATTAAGGCAGATGTATGTATGTACTTTCTAAAAGAACCAGACATTCAATGTTCACACATTAAGCCACAAGCTGTAGTTAACTACAACTTTTATTTGTTTAAGATAATATTTATGTAACTTGTTGTGCAATCGTTGTATTCTTTGAAATAGGGGTGTAACAACATTTAGTATACAGGAAAAACGCTAAGTCTGGAGACAAAAGAATATAGGGTACTATGAATGTAACTAGGAATGTACTGTGAATGTAACTAACGTTTATGAGTTGTAATCAATCGATATGTACGTGAGTGTTATAGGTTATGCGTTTTGATATGAACATTTTAAAAAAGCATTCCCCACAACTTATTCCTCTAGACAAAAGTATTTCGCTGTATAATCTTTCTTTTTATTTAACGGTTTATTAGAATCAAATTTTAAATAGGAAAATTAGTTTGAAAAAAATTCTATTAAATATATGTTGATTATTTGCATAAATTATTACATTTGAAAACATTTTAATTAATACAACAATGTTCACTTAATTTAGGTAAAATGTCAAACATACTTTATTTCGGAAGATTTATCTTTAGAACGTCGGCTTCTTCGGTGCGAAGATTTTACTGGTGTTTCCGAATGTTTCTTATCTGTCGACTCTAAAATTGGCGTCGCAAAAGAGTTGTTTTGTACAGGTTCGGGGAGTTTTCCCAACTGGCCACCATCTAAAGTTTTTCGCTGTGAAGCCGGTGAACTATTTACAGATCGAGATTCTCGATTTGTAGTATCCTTACTGGATGAAACTACTTCTGATCCAACTGGTGAAATAGTCATGGCACGCATTTTGTGGGCAGTTGGTGGAGTAGTTGCCACAGTCAGAGTAGGTGAAATGTTGCTCTCAAGTAGACTTTTGAATGACGGCCCTCTCTGTCTGACGGTTGAAGACGACTCGTCTTGACCGTCATCTCCCTGAACTTTATCTACATCTGGAATCGGAGGTGGGGTGTCTCTAATTAGATCCAGCGAAAATCCTGAACGTTGGGTGCCCTGATAGGCAGATGTAGAGATCGAAGAAGCAGTCTTATTCTTCACAAGATCACTTGGTTTTCGACGCTCCTTCTTGCTAGGGTCACGTTGAAAGGTGTCGAGGATTGCGAAGATCTCTTCAGCTGAAACATCTGATGAGGCCCCTTTGACGGCAGATGTGGCTTGCAATGGAGGTGCTGTATGCGTGACAGATTCTGTGTTTTGCAGTGGGGCACTAGTCACAAAGGAATTGGCTGGTAATGTTACATTCGTGGAAGTCGAAGAATCCAAGTTGACACCAGTTTCTGTAATGTTTACGGATTTAACCTGATTTGAATTGCTGCTCATTGTTGCCGGAAAATCTGATAACCTGGAAGGCAAACTCTCTGAGGCTGGACGAGTTGTAAGGCTTGATTTGCGTGATGCTCCAGGAACAAGTGTGGGATTATTTTCCTTAGATGAGGAGAGAACTTCACTTTTGTTTGGTGAAGAACCAAGAGATATGAACCCCTCGATCTCATCCTCTTCCTTGTCATCATCAAGGCTGGAGAATCGAATAGACCCTACCCTGGCTGGCCGTGGTTTAGTCTGCTGTCTATTAATAAAGCTGGTAATCTTTTTTGCTGTCATTTCTATAATTAAAATGTTATAAATTATAGAAAAAATTCTTATTCAAAAATATTCACAAGTTTTCTATAAATAGATCATAAAAGAAATATGTTGTATGTATAATATAGGCAAAAGGTATTTGAGAACACATAATTCAAGAACAACAAAGTGTAAATAATTATTTTAATTTTTATAAAATATATAAATTTGGATAAATCCAATTAATATTTTCATTAACTATATTTAACAATGAAGGAAACACTTAGTTATCTATTATCAATACTTACAGAATTGTGTTAGTGAAATATTTTATCAATTAAAACATGATGATGATCGGTTGTAAAAGTATTTTATTTTTTTAAAGTATTGAACAATAAAATTCCTTAACACTTTTTTTAAAAGGCTTATTTTTATTTTTATTATGTACACCAATTTTAGTATAAAAATATCAATTAAAAGATATGATATCTATATAGTTTGAAAAATGATGTATACCTTTATAATACCATTTTAATATTCTTTTAATTTAAATTTACATGTTATGATTTATCATGTTCTTTTATTTTTGAATATAATCTTATTATGCAAGGATCTCCACTAGAAACAAATTTAGTACTCTGAATATCAATTTAAATATTGATTAAATCTTTCTACTGTTTTGCACTATTTCAACTCTGTATGTAACATTGTGTCACACCTTGTAAAAACTCAACAAAACAATAATTTAACCAATTATAATGATAAGTAATCTGATAAATAATTTGACAAAGTCCAACTTTTTTTCATTACCAAAAACATTAGTATGTTATGATTTAGGCAGTATATTTAAATACTACATTAAAGCAACAAGCACATATGTAAATCTATAATTATTATTAAAAGTGATGTTAAAAATTGTTTTATGTATATAGTTAGATTAATGAAATATGGAATAAAAATAAAAATTGAAAAGTAAAATTGTTCCAGTTATAGTTCTGAACCATAAAATTGATTTGATAATATGGACATTATAAATTCCAAGATTTCGAGACTTTTCCAAGACACCAGTTACTAAAATTTCTAAATTCCATGACTTTTACAATTTCAAAACAGCTATGACCTGAATTTTTATCCCATATTTGTTGGGTTTTGACTTCATGTAAACATATGATGAAATCTGCATTTTTCAAACAATAATAACTGTGAACAAAAATATGTGCAATTAACACAGAGAATAACTGTAATAATAAATGCACATAATTAGTGCAGAGAAACATATGTGGCTATGATTGGCTAACAATTGACAACACTTTGAAATCAATGAACTGAAAAATAAACTTACATATTTTAGTTGGATGGAATTACCCAGAATTACCAAACTCCAACCCTATATAAATAAATTTATGTAATTTAGCTTTAATACAAAATATTTATATATGTTGTGCACCATAAGTAAATTTGACCAGTTTGTAAATGGGATGTACCAACAATGAATTTGATATTGACTTAAAATTGAACATAGAACAATCACAATACAATTATACAATAGAATACAATCAATATATATAGACATTACAAAAATAATTAGTTGCTATAATATGTGAATATTAATTTCTTTTAAATTTGTTGTTGATACATTCCATTCATAAACCATGCAAATTCAATTAAAAAGAGAAAAAGATGAAACCCATGCTTTAATATGCAGATATTCTTTCAGTGTCTTAAATTTTATTTTAGTAGTGCAATATATTGACTGCTACCATCCAGACAAATAAATTATATATAGCATGATGATATATAGTATCTAATTTATGAGAAACCTTTCTTCTTATTTAGTGTACTGTTGTATTTAGATACATAATGTTATCATTGCAGAAGACCCAAACATCACTATATAATCTTGTCAAATAAAATCCATATTTGATTTCCATGGAATATATTTCATACAATTACAAATTGTGACAATATATATGTTAGATACATATAAAGAATCCTGGAATGTAATTTGAAACAACAATCTATAATTTGAAGGGATAAAAAATAGCTTTTGGGAATGTTAATAGAAATATACTTTTGCATTATAAAATGCATGTAGATATTAAAAATACAATTTTAAAATTATTAAATAAAGATTTTAATATATATAGTTTATATAGTGTATATTTTATTTAAATATAAAAAAAGGTAATATTTTGAAATATTTTACAAGTTTTGGAATAAAATGCATTTGTTGGGTGCATTTTACCAATCTAAGATAATTACTAATATGCTCTTATAATACAAATTACCAATTTACAAATTATTTTTCTGTATTCAACTGCTTTATGTTAGGTTAAAAAATTAATTATATTACAAATAATAAATTTAATATATATAAATTCATTGAATTTGTTTTCTAAATTAATTTATACATTACTTTTGTAAACTTGAATGCTTTATATTGAATAAAAACACAAAAAAATTGTATTTTAGTATTAAATATTTTATTATATTTAAGTGGTTGTATATAATTTAGATTTTTTTAAATCAATTGTCAATTTGCTCAGATTGGCAAAATGCACCTAACATATTGATTGAAAAATAAAATGATACTAGTTGATTTAGCAACTTGACTAATTAGAGAATTCATCAGCCAATAAGAATTGAGAATTTAAATTGTTTCTAAAAACTGAAGTATTACATTTTGAGGCACAAATTTTTAAATAAATAATTTAAATATAATTTAAAGTTGTTATCAACTACAATAAATATTTTATATAAATAAAGGAAAATTGTGTTTAGTAGAAAATTAAATAGAAATTTTTATAATTTTAGTAAATGACCAATAATATATAATAATAATTTTACAGTTATATCTTTATAAAAAGTGTTTGCATTATTCAATATTTCTATCTATGTAAATATATAGCATAGACTATCATATTTAAAGCAAATATAATGTTGACTGCTGCAATTTCTGCTTGCACAAGTTTAATATATTATTAATAATTTGTTTAACATAATAAGCATTGCATTATGTCTATAAATATTCAAATATTTAGACTGAGAGCTAACGAAAATTCTAACAAAAATATACAACAAATGTATATATAGAGTATTTTTATAGGAAATTATAATATTTTATATTTATTAAACGGGATGATGATTAAAATATTTTAGCGATTATAACTACTATAAATGTAAATATATATATATATATTATATTTATATTACTATACATACAAAATACACAAATATTAACTTACTTTACTCACAGCATAATATTTTAATACAGAATATTTTAATTCGAAAGCATAACTATACTTATGGTATTTCCCTTCATAGATTGTTATATATGTTGTAACAAATATGAATATTCCGCAAAATTCAATATTTATTGAAGCCATTGACTTATATATTATTAAATTACATAAAGTCCATGATTAGCGTTCTGACATATTTTCTGAAAATATGTCAGAAACGCTAATCATGGACTTATTGTTATTTGAATGATCTGAAATTCAGATCATTCAAAATATGATTCAATGGAATATATGTTTCTATTAATAATTTGAATGTGATATCAAATATTTTAGTAAAATGTCTCGTCCTAACAGAACGTGTATATTAATTTTAAAAAATCGATAAAAAACAACGGCTTTTTTTAGAAAGTACACATTAATATAGAATTACTTTATTTAATTTCTTTAATAATGAAATTTTAAAATCCGTTCAAAAGGACGTCAAGAAAATTTGGGTCATATTTTACCCCAACTCCTTGTATCACGCAAAGTGAAAAATTTCGAAACCCCTTCAGAAAAGACGTCACGTTAAGTATTTTAACCACTCCCTTATATGTCCAAAAATATCAATAGAGTTTCTTTTTTTAAATTCTGTTCTTTTCAGCTCGACTAGTTGAGACCTGACTGCTAGTGGAACCAATATTCTGCCGATTTTTTCATTTCATTCCAAAAGGCGATTATCTCCCTTTAGCATTTAGATTTTTGTAAATTAGGGTATATATGCATTGCAGTATGCTTTAAAAAGATCAGAGTACATGAACTTTCGAAAATCAGATATTATTTCGAATAATTTGTGAATCCGCATAAACTATGAATTTGATTAATTTAAACGAAAAAATGTGCTTTAAAAAAGAGTAAATATAATACAACAGAGTTATCTTTCTCTATGCGGCTTTTACAGGAATGTTTTGTGACGTCACAATTTTGGAAACCCCCAAGACACGAATTTATCAACCCCCTCCACATAATCAGCGTGACGTCATTTTTAAACAGCCTCTTATTATTGTTTAGAAACAATACAAATAGCAATATAAAACTATTTATTAGAGATCAAAATCAAACTAAAAACAAAATACCAAAAATTAAATACAACAATTAACCAAAAATGGAAAACTGTCATCTCTGGTCCTTATAAATCGCTGTACCTAATAAATTAGAAAGTAAATATGTTTATCTAAATTTCTGTTTACCTAACTGTAAATATATATTAGGTGTTATAATAATAAATTCACATCCTTCGTATTTACCTTTATTACTATAAATATTATATAAACTATATATGACAATATATTACACCATATTTACAATCTATTTAGATGAATATTATAACGTTCAGTTTAAAAAAAAAGATTTTTTTTCTGTTCTGAACAAAAAGGCTTTTTTTACATTGATAATTTAATTTGGAGGAAGTCTCAAGGGATCACGTGGTCTGAATATGTGCGCTTCCTCCAGATTTCATTATTTCTGATTATGATAATACCGTTGGAGAATTGATCGCTTCTGAAGCCTTCCTCGAGCTCGCCTTGAGACTTCCTCAAGAGAAAGAGCGCTCGAGGAGCCTTAAAGAGAAAACTAACCATAATCTCCATATTTTTGATTATTACATCAAAATGAAAATTTGTAAATTTATACATGTTCTACATGAATGATCGTTCTATACTTGTTCCATTGTCGTCACACGATCTTCAATGACACATATTTTAACTTGGAATCACCCATTTTATATATGTAAATAATTAATTAATCCACGTTATATAAACAGAGATCTATTTTTATTATCGTTTATTAAATAAAAGAAAAGTACTATATATTATGGAGGTACTATACCTATTATAATAGTTTGTTGCAACATTATTGAGATAATATTAAACTAATTCGAAAATTTCGTTAATTAAAGCAATAATTGTTGCAACGTTATTGAGATAATTTTACTAATACAAAAATTTCGTTAATTTAACACTATCTATACCGAGTGGGGAGACTTATTCAGCCCCCCTCTTCTATTTTCGCTGTCAATTTGTATTGAAAAATTTGAGTATAGTCAGCTCTCGTGACTTTTCCTAAAATAAAGTTTAAATATATACTTTTAGCGCAAAAAAATTCATCCATATACCCATGTAGATGATCATGAGTGCGGTTCCATAACCATGAACACAAATTTTCCAACAAAAAACAATGTTTTTTTAATCAAGTATAAGCGAAATCGATTACAGATACTCTGAGGGGTGGCTATTTGTGAATTATATTTCATTGCTAAGACACAATTAATCACCAACACACTCTTTAATATTAAAATTATTATAGTAATATATTAATTTAATATAAAATTTAAAAATATTATAAATTATTTCGATTAATATTAAAAAATAATTTTTAAACATTTTTTAATATACTTTAAAATTTAAAATAGCTTTAATTTTTTTTTTCTTGAAAAGTCATCTGTATAGCACACTGCTAAAGTAGATTTCAATAGGGGGGGGGGGGGCGAATCAGCCCCCCTATCTGTACCTGGCTGCGTTAAATAGCCCGGTATGGATAGGGTTAAATTTCATTTAGATAATTTCATTTAACATATACCCATAAAGAAAGGGTTAAAGCTATATACCTGTCATGGAACTATTATAATAGAAATAAGACTTGAAGTTTTTACAGCGAAGAAAATGGTCCCAAAAATCTTTGCATTAAATCGATAAACACCCCACTTTTTATAGGTACGTTCCGGGTCTGATCTCTTATATATAGTTAGTCAATTATTGGGGTAAATAAATAATTTGATTTAATAATAGGAAATAATTTATAAGGAAGACTCCACAATAACAAAAACAAGAATCACCCTCACCTGCCTGACCTTACTTCCGACCCCCCATTATATTATTTAAGGATATTAACTTAACAGTAAATTAATTAAAATGAGAAAAAATGTAGATAGAGCCACGCTTCAAATATTTTTTTTGAATACATTTTTTATGTTAGATTTTTGTCCCCCTTTAAATATTGATATTCGCGTTATCTGATGCAGCCAATTCGTTTGTTTGAAAAAATTTGAAAGTTATATTTTGGTGGTTTATTGTTGCCATGCAAAAGTCGTTGAATTTGATAACTTTAATTTTTCCGGCGTCTCTAAATTGTGTCTTCTAAAGAAGGTTTACGGAGATTTTGTTTATATTGTAATAATTAGAACCGATAAAACATTTGAAAAATTTCTTATTTTAATTTATCTGATTATTAACTATGTGACTTTAAAGAAATTTTTCATTTTGAAGCTGCAATAATTTTTATTTATTTTACATAGTAAGTTTTACTGTAGTATAGACGTCACTATAATATAAATTACAGAAAAACAGTTGAATAAATATCAGTTTATTGAATAACATTTGCATTATTAATTAATTAAGTTAAAATTTAGAACTATAAAAGTTTATCTAATTAATAAAAAACTTTTGAAAAACAAGAAAAATAATACACGTAATATCTGAATATATTTAATTTTAATTAAGTAATATCTCAATATGACGAAACATGCAAAAGTAGCTCTCAATTCACAATAATTAATCATTTTATAAATTGATTATTATAAAAAGTTATTTGTAAAAGAAATTTCAACTAAAAAACAAAATATAATTAAAATATGTATTTTTATTTAAGAAAGTCAAATATTAATTTAAATATTGCATATCAATAATGATTAACTGTTTCTATAGGCACCAAGAATATACCGTATTGAGTCTACAAAGAAAGAAAAAATATTTATGTAATAGAGAATTATACACAACACATTTTGCATTAAATTTAATTTCCATTTCCAGGATTCAAAATATTTTACCACGAAAACTTTTATTGCAATTTTGAAATATTTAGGTTGGAATAACTATATTTCTTTCAACTCGTTTATAATATTACTATACTTAATTAAATAGACTAAATATTGGTAATATATTGACATATATTCATATGAAACCGAAAGGAAAATCACTCAAGGTTACTTACCTTATCTAACTACATGAGCAGCCCCCGTAGCCATCTGTAAACCACCCATAGTACCCACGACCCATACACTGAGATTGACAGGATTCTACAAACGAATAATTATAATTTAATATTTATCAATGCTCTGTGATAATTTTTATAGTAAAGAGATTCAATACAAATTTCAATTTTATATTCGTAAGAGAAAATAACCAAGAAAAAAATAAACTATATTTACGAATTTATATAACTGGTAATAAAACCTGCAAAGAAATAAGTTATATCTTACCTGAACCGGATTCATGAGTTTGTGAACCGGTACAAGTACATTTTCCATTACCATTTACGGACCATCCCATATATCCTTGATTGGTACACTCTGATTCACAAGAATCTGGAAATTATTTTAAAATGAATATCTTCAAATTATTAGAACTATTGATTTCTGCAATTGTGTATTTTTGTAAAAATAATTGTGATATCGTTAAAATTGATCATTCTAAAATATCAACAAATAAATCAAAGATTTATACAATAGTCAATAGTATTTAATTCTGTTAAAAACAATTTATGTCAAAATATTATTTTAAAATAATTGTTCTTACCAGAGTTGCCTTGTTTATTTCCACCAGTGCAGGTACATCGTCCATAACCATCTTGAGACCACCCCATAGAGTCTCTACACTGGGATTCGCAATCTGATGCAGAAGCTAAAATGGTAAATTTAATTTGACATGATAATCGTGTAAAATGAAAAAATGAATTAATGACAACGCCCCATACACTGAGATTGACGGGATTCTTCAAAACGAATAATTATAACTTAATTTTTATCAATGCTCTGTGAACATTTTTATTCAGAATTGGAAAGTGCTTCAGATACAAGTTGCATTTTTCTATTCGTAAGAGAAAATAACCGAGAAAAAAGATAAACTATAATTACGAATTTATATAACTGTTACTAGGTAATAAAACCTGAGAAGAAATATTAAATGTATAATTACAACTTTCAAGTCAAAATTATTTAAAAATGTGTGAATATAGTAAGTCAATAGCAGACCAATATTGAGACATTAAAATCAAATTTAATTGAGGAAATATTCAAACATCAAATTTGATACCTTCAAAAAAGACCTTCTATAGAACAATTGTTTGAGAAACTCTTGTTAATGTTTAAGTAAAGCTTCCAACTTTTCAAAACTTTGCAATTATGATAAATTACATGATATTTTTGTATCTTACCTGAACCAGATTCATGAGTTTGTGAACCGGTACAAGTACATTTTCCATTACCATTTACGGACCATCCCATATATCCTTGATTGGTACACTCTGATTCACAAGAATCTGAAAAGTAATTTAAAATGAATATCTTCATTTATTATTCATTCATTTACTATCTTATATTTATTAGTTATATCCTTAAAATCGATCATTCTAAAATATCAACAGATGAATCAAAATACTTATAGTTAATAATATTTAATTCAGTTAAAAACAATTTATGTCAAAATATTATTTTTAAATAATTGTTCTTACCAGAGTTGCCTTGTCTATTTCCACCAGTGCAGGTACATCGTCCATAACCATCTTGAGACCATCCCATAGAGTCTCTACACTGGTATTCGCAAGCTGATGCAGAAGCTAAAATGGGAAATTAAATTTGAAAAGATCATCGTGTAAAAATTAAAAATGAATAACGGACAACGAATGTCTAGAATCGATTATTATAACTAAAGATTAACTTACCAATTGACGGTACTGTAGCAAGTACGACACAAAATGCAACTAAAGCAAAAAGAAGTTTATACTCTGAACGCATGGTGATATTTTAGAATTACTTGTGTAGTTGGAATATGTTTTGGATGTGAAAATAACTTACTAAATCCTGATATTTTATCCTGAGTTTTGACATTCAAATAGTGGTGAATCATTTAATTGTCAAAATAATTATATTATAAACGCTAAATAGAATGGAACTAGGATAATAGTTAATCTTAGGTAGAAATATCTCATGTCGTATTATACTTCATTTGTAATTGGAAAAGTATAGATGAATTGCAAGTAATTGTAATTATTCATCAATCTATATTTATTCTAGTAATCACTTCTAGTAAATTGAACAGTATATAGTTCCCGCTTTTGTTCAAATAACTTCCTTATAATTGCTCCAATTCACCGCTATTTTACATAATTGCGAGTATACTTAATTGTAACATAAATATTTACTTACGTGTCTACATTTTCATTTAAATACACTTGGAGATTATAATATGCGCGTTTTATCTTTTATTTAAAATATAAAAACTTTTTTAAATCAGTGTAAAACTCAGAATTCTAGACATCTCTTTTATATTTAAACAAAATAATAAAAAACTTATTCTAACATTTTCTTTCAATTTATAATATACAACGGTGTGCATAAATATTTGTATCCTCAACATATTTGTGAAGAGAAAATGTATATACCTGAAGTGGGGATGTGTAAAGGCAAACATAGAAGGAGTGACACACCACCTTGCGGTACTTCTATAGAGACAACGATTTTGTTTTTATTTTTACCTTTATTAGAGAGAAATTTTTGTCCAGATGATAAATCTACGAGAAATATTATTAAAAACAAACACACATTTAGACAGGATATCATGAGACGCTGTATCGAATGCTTTAGACCATCGTGACAATGGAAGCAGGGTCACGGAAGAGAGTTTTCATTTTTTGTGGATGTCATCATGAATAGAATTCAGTGCACTGGTTGTATAATTACTTACTGCCTTTTAGAAAACCAATTGATTGTTCCTATATCACAAAGATTGGTTAGAGAGCCCGTAATCTTTTGAGTATACAGGGTTCAAAATTGTTGGATGTCATTTTTAAATCGGAATTTGTAAAGTGCCAAATGAGCTTGGTCAGCTTCCAATTGTCCGAACTGCTTTTAGAATAATAGAAGATGACGAGGAAGATGAGCAACTGTTTTGAGCAGTCTCGAAGGATAGTTTATCGCTACCATTAAATGGAAGCTTAAATGAAGAAAGAAGCTACTTCTTCAATATAACAGCTACTTCTTCAATGCCCCATTCTTGATCGGACGAAAATGTAGTTATATAATGTCTCTAAGCTTCTATTGTAGAAGATATTGGAATATATTTTCTATGCAGCGCTCAATACCAAGGCAACAATTATCAAAAGACAATTTCTAAAAGTAATTATAATTAGTTGCGAATAATTTTAATTTTGGAAAATCAAGTAATTGAGTATATCTATATTCTATTTCAATGGAAAACTTAAGTGTTTACTTAACCTGGAAAATATGGTAAGATATTATAATATACACCTCCGAACCTTTACTATTTATTAACTATTTACTAATAAAAAAAAGAAACCTCTAAATTCAATAAAAAGTTTATTTAGATAAAATTTTTTTTTGAATTAATTAAAAATTAAAGTTGAAGTAGTGATTAAAATAATGGGTATAATTCAGTATTTATTAAAATGATAATTGTTACAAATTAAATCTTTTTATTACAATATTATCAGTACTAAGTCTGTAGCAAAATAATATGGACACTTCATTGTAAAATTTCTTTTGTAGGCAATTTATTCTAAATGGAAAAGAAAACATTTATATATAAAAATTAATTTATATGTTCATATTTTACTTTGATATTAAATATAAAAAATTAAAAAAACATTCAAAAATTTATACTTTATACTTTTAATATTATTATTTTATTTTTAAAGTTTGGAAAATCTCCATTTAGATGTATATTCTAACTACCTAAATAATATAATATAATTCTTTTAAATATTAATAAAAAACATACTTTTACGAAGATGGATAGGTTCTTTATACTTAATCTAACCACATGTGCAGTGACCTTGACCATTAGTTGACCATTCCAAATAACCTCTTTCAAAACATTTAGATTCGCAGGTGTCTACAAACGTATAAATTGAATCGCAATATTTGACAATACAGCATTTGTAAAAAGGTTCACACTCAAAGTTAAAAACTTCTATTTAGTAAGAGAGCAATAACTGAAAAATAATAATACGAATTAAAGCACTTTAAAAATAATGTTACACAGTTAATTGTAAACAAAATCAGATTCTTTTTCAAACCTATACATAAAAAATGTTTAATATCGTAAGCTGTTTAAATTCATTTTGAAATCGTAATTTTAGTTTATGACAATAATTGTTCTTACAAGAGTTTTCTTGACTTTTTCCACCAGTGCAGGTACAGCGTCCAAAACGATCTTGAGACCATCCCAAATAGTTTTGACACTGGGATTGACAAGATGCAGAAGCTTGAAATGGTAAATTAAATTTGAAACGATCATCGTGTAAAATTAAAAATGAATAACGGACAACGAATGTCTAGAACCGATTATTATAACTAAAGATTAACTTACCAAATGACGGTACTGTAGCAAGTACGACACAAAATGCAACTAAAGCAAAAAGAAGTTTATACTCTGAACGCATGGTGATATTTTAGAATTACTTGTGTGGTTGGGATATGTTTTGTTATAAGCTACCAATTTTTATATTTTATATACTTAATTTAGTCAAGGAAATATGAATTAGGTATATATTTAACAGTCAACAACATATTACGTATAATTAAATATAAGTGGTCACCGATGAAAAGTTTAGAATTATTAAACTATATTGCAGATTATGTTTCTACAAATTTTTATTTATTTCCATAATTTTAGTATATTTGCACATTTGTTAGCTAATATTAGCTCAACTGTGCTGCTTAACGATATATGGTTACTTGTAATTTTAATTATTTTATTGTTCCTATATCCATATTTATTATTCAAATCATTTTCAGATTATATGATTCTATGAAACTAAATGTTAAACTTATAAATTGTTATCTCTCATGAATAAACATGATTGTAACATTTTAGATAAACACTCGATTATCTTTATACATTAATCGTTTTTATGGACAACAAATGTATGCAAATAATCAAGTGTTCTACATTTAAATTTAGTTCAAAAAGAAATCATTAAATAAAATAATTTTGAACATTAAAAGATATTGAAATCTACAAAACATCCGTTCCAAGTTGTTTTGTCAAAAGGTATAGAATTCGACTATTTGAGGGCCAGAAAAAAACGATATAAGGGAATATTCGTATAAACTTGATGATTTGAATCAGAACAACTCCATAGTTTATCCTGTAATATATTTATAAAACACACAAATGTTAAGATTGCATGTTAAATTAATTAAAACAGTGTTTCTCATTATAAATCACTGGCTTACCACTTTGCTGACCATGTTCGTGAAATGTGCTATATAAGTAAAATAACTAAAGATGATCAGCAACTTTGATATAAGTAAAACAACTAAAGAAGATCAGCAACTTTGATATAAGTAAAACAACTAAAGAAGATCAGCAACTTTAATATAAGTAAAACAACTAAAGAAGATCAGCAACTTTGATATAAGTAAAACAACTAAAGAAGATCAGCAACTTTAATA